>JAODUI010000027.1:2321951-2349846 GCA_027563995.1 Papilio gigon
CGAAAGTTTCCATAGACTAATCCTACGATTGCGGCGTTAAATTCACAATTTACTTTGTTGCCGAGCCGGGGCTTACCCCGCGCCGCTGAACCTCGCCAGCCACGTGGCCGAGGAGACGCACTGACCGCCTCGCGCCGCCCCGCCCCACACACCCGCAACCTCTTCATTTCTAGTTACGTAAAATTTACGCGCAATACCAAATAGGTACTGCATTATAACTTATGTTACTATTTTGCAGTACCCAAAATGTCTGGTTGATATATTGATGCCTCAGAAAATGCAGAAATCTACTTTGAACGTATTATTTTTGAATCCTATAACAGCAGTACGATAAACTTGTTATTAACATTTATTACGATTACGAGAGGCGTCCAAAAGAAGTAATGATTTTAATTTGACGTTTTGAAGGTATATATTTATATTAAAAGCCAATCAGTGTTTTCCACTCGGAATCAATTACGGCCCGGGCAGGTGAGGCGTCGACTGAAAAAAGAAGACACCCGCCGGACACTGTCACCGGGGGCGCGCCGTCAAATTTGGCAGACAAGTTTTTTGGGCCGTTTCGATGCTATCAATGTCACTTAAATAAATTGAACGATTCCTAGGGCGTTGGATATATCGCGATATGTCTCTTTTAAATTGATATCTATCGTGTATGGAGATCGCTGTGAATATTTAAGCATCATGTTCAAAAGAGCATCACAAACAGTGAGTGAAAGATAAACAAAGCAGTAGTGCAGCACGCACAGTTCGCGAATCGATGCGAAAGTTAGTGGAAGCGTGTCGTCACAATCAGCTGTTCGCACCGCGAGCGCAACAGACAATGCGATTAAGATCTACGCAGGACAACTTTCGCCGCGCGCCGAGCGGCAGTTAGTTGTTATGAAAGAGAGAAATTTGTAAATTGTTGGCGCCCGAGTTCACGAACTCCGTCGAACCGGAGTTTGTTTTAAGAGTCCAACCTTGAAACAAGAAGAAAAGTAGTCCTGTAAAACAAAGTTTTGCGGCCGCCGTCGCCGGCGCAAGCGGTTCAAGGATTGTGCCCGAACTGTCTGTCTGTACAACTTTACCGATTAAAAGCTCAAAAGCTTCCAAAGTCATTTTAAAAGTTTATCTGCGCGGGGCGGCGGGGCGCAGGCGAGTCCGGGAGGGGCGCAGTGTAGGCGCTGTTATCATCCGCCGCGTTACTTTAGTTGGACCTAGTTTAACTTATTTATAAATCGTCTCTGGTCGTCGGTCATCGGCCGCGGCTCCTAAATTAAACTGTCAAAGTTGCGAGGCCGCGCGGCGCCTATCGCGGAACATACGTTCCGCCGGCGAATAGTTGCCGCGTACCCGCTGAGTTCCTAGACCCTTCGCTACTTTGTTTTACATCTGTTCCACTTAGCGAACTCTGGCCGGAGTCGGCGCGAGTTCTTGCATGTGTATCGGCGGCACACGCCCGCATCCGAATAGTTTCATAAACATAACCCAACTTAGTTTTGGACGACTTTTCAAAGTCAATGCATACTAACTTTCCATGTCTGGAAGTGCGATATTACTATTGGATCGGATTGCGGCCCACTTTAATGCATTCGTTTGTTCGAAACTTTGCTTTATGGCTGAAACTTTGAAGAGGTCTAAACAATTCATTTTATTTCTTTGGACCTACAGTCCAAACTCAGTTCTATTTTTGTTTGCGTGTAACTTTCAAAACAATAGTTTGATTTCTGTTAAGTATTTTTAGCAAATCCGATTCTTTTGTTATTGTCAGTGTACTATGCGTAGTGTTCTTTTACATTTTAAACTGAACAAATGGGGAATTTTTTTTTTAATCGTTTAGTGTTAAACAGATTTTTCGTGACTTTAATTTAAAAATACATTATACGGAGGGTACGACTCGTTCTCATAATCAATGTAATTACCGAAATCTGTAGCGGAGAGTCACGATCAAACAGTCAAGCGCGCAGATAAAGCTGCCACAGCCCTCGGCGCGTTGTGTGCTACCACCCTACCGTGACCTGTCATGCGCCCTATTTGTTGCAATGACTTGTTAGAGGTGAACATTTTGCTAAAGTTTAAACAGATCTGTACATTTTGGTCGAAGTGTACGTGTTATCTTCCTTCGCCAATAAGTCACGCAATAATTACCGCGAGTCGAGGATCACGCTCCCCCGCACATGTTTATGCAAGTACATAAATGTACATAAATAAATATCGCTCGCGACAATTGCAACCGGTTTTATGGTTGAGAGTAATGTACGGCCGCGGGCGGCGACTTACCGCTCATATCTCTGCTTGCGCCATTAAGAAATATGTGTAATAATTAAAATGATATCATTATTTATACAGGAAATATATTTCATTAAAATAATGACGTAAAATAAAACCGTAAGCTACATTTGTATATGTGATATTTAGTTTGATTAAATTATTGTACATTAAATAGATTTTAAAGTTATTCAATCTATTGTATTCATTATAAACGTTAGCGCTATAATATGAGATTGTTAACATTCACCAAAGTATTTTTTCTTCACATCTTACAGTTCATTCTCGCATAAAACTAGCGGCGCAGGACATAGGTCTTTGGCCACACCCATTTGCCGGCCCACACACATTTATATTCCGAGAGTTTTTTTACCTACCGAAACCTATCTTGGCAATGTTGAGATGAAATTTACGTTAATAATGTATAAGTTACCGTGTTCATCATCATCATCAACTTGCCCTTTTCCCTATGGAGGTTCGCCCCCACCATCTTAGTCTTATCTTAGTTTTCACAAAATAATCTTTGTCGTTTCTACTGTTAATATTGATTTTTTCACTAATCATTGGTCTATAAAAGCTCTTGATTGAGTAATGCAAATGAATTAATACCTTAACTGCATGTATTGAAGAGTCATTTTATATTGCAACTTACATTTTTGAAGTGGACGGTCGGAATATTTTGTGCGTAATTTCTTCTCCATTAAAAATCTGAAACAATAATATTTTTATTAATTTAGTTATTTATTAATTTGTGTTACATTTTACATACATTAATTGAAATTATAATTTAGAAGACAATAATGATGATAAAAAAATACAAATGTGTACGTTCTCATAAATGTACAACGTGTGTAAAGGATAACAATTGAATATAAAATCGATTGTAAAATTATGTTATTAATAATTTCAGGCACACGCAATAGTATTACCGATTGCTAAATCCATGGATGAAAATGAGGGCATTACGTGCACACCCGGTTCCGAAATACGATTTTAATTGATGTTGCGCGACCGACCACACAAACTTTTTTCCAAGTAGGGACTGAAGGTAAATTTTCCCAACCGATATTGAAATTCCTATTATGTAATCTGAGATTTCGCGTGCGCGATACTGACGTAGCCTAAATATAGATATGGTTGAGTAAAATCTTTGGAAATTATTAATTTCAGTGACGTTTCGGCAATTTATTTAAGTTCTGTGAAAATTTTAAATTTTAAGTACCAATTACATTTATATTAAGTAGTTATGCTACAGTTTTATTATTTAGGATTAAGGATTTTTTGTTAACATGTATTTAAACATAAAAAAACTAAGATAAAACAACATTTCTTTTAAGCTAACGTTATTATTAGTATACTTCTAGATGAACACATTTAATTTTCTTCATAATAATGAAGATACCGTAAATTTACGATACTTATTTTCAAAGCCAACATGTAAAAGCTCTATATATTTTTCTTTAGTATTCCAAGCTTATATAAGCGACTAAGTCCATTATTGATTAAACTGTCACAAATCAAAAACGTAAATTTTCTTTTTCAGTCTGTACCCGTCTACTCCTCAATCCACATGTCAAAGTGCGGCCGCGTTCTAGTACCGTCGGTGAGGCCGCTCACAAACTGGGCCGGTCCGTAAATTTGATTTTAATATTGAGCACGTAATGCCCTGTTTGCTCACCGCCAGTAATTGATACGGACCTCTTAGTGCGCGTCTAATTCCTGTAATTATTTTCGAATTCGTCGGCTTTGCCTTTTAAACAACGGATTATTTAAATGATTCAAGTCGTCGAACGAATTTTGAATATGTAATATCAACAATATAGAATTACCCATTGTTCCCCAATTTCATTCTAAATTATTTACAAAGGATATTATTATGCTAGTCTACTATCGACCTTGTTTTCCTACACATATCAGAAGACTAATAATAGTTATATGTTTGATATATTTTGTATATCCTTCTTTTATCTGTTCAAATAAGTCATTAGATAAATTACGTTACCGTACAAAAACGTTCACTCAAACACGTTCACTAGTAATTAATTAGTCTCACGTAAAAGACATTGTGTTGGAAAGAATTGCGCACATGCTACCCTCACAAGACGTGGCTTATCCTAAGTATAATTTTCACGGCGGCGACATAAGTTAACAGCGATTCATATCCGATACAGGTGAGATGGGAGTCGAGCGTTCCCCTCACCGCAGAGATTATGGCGGCGCCATCAAATATGCATAAAAGCCGTAAAATGCCACACTTAACTGCTCCCCAACGCTGAGTGTGACGTCACCTGACTGCTCGCCTGCAGACGGATGCTCAGACGTCTTGCTAATTAAAAATTGCGCGTCGCGATTTGCATGATACGAGACGAACAAATGTGATTCAAAGATTAGCATATTAGCGTACTGGTTTAAGATGCACACAGTAATTTGTTCAGACATTCAAATAATTCCTTGTCTTGTAAGACAAAATTGCAAGAGAGATGAATTTGCAAAATATTGAAAAAGACATCTTATAGAATAATAAAATCGGGAATCCTTATTCTGTTTATCAACTATAAAATATTATTAAAATATTCGTTGTCAAAATGTAAACAGTTATACCAGCTGTATATCGGAGAAAGGCGAGACTTGTGACTTAGCGACATGGAATCTCCAAGGCCATTATAACAATCATCTTCCCGTTCATTACGCGAAGTCATGATACTAAATTTAAATTAACAACCCCTTGTTAGTTGAACTATGTACATCTGTGTTGAAATGAATGTTCATTTATTAACAGAGCATTAAGACGTTGTTTTATTCTAAGCCTTTTGTGTTTAAAACAAAGAAAATATTTCTTATATTTTACTGACTTCAAATTAATTAACCTTAACATTTATCTTCGCGTTATAAATGTTCTATTGTTTCTTACTAATATTTTCTATAATGCATTTGTTTCTAACCTCTATTATGATTTTATCTATAAAAATACTGTGTACGTAAAAATAATACTTTCAGTCAGTTGCTGGTTTAAGATGAAATGTAAAAAAAATTATTGCCTTAAATCTTAAAGCGTTCGTGTTTTGTTGGTACGTCTACAATTTATCGATAAGATCGTTCTTAATTAGAGAAACTTAAAGTAATACTTAAGATACATATTTGAATGCATTCAGGGCCTGTAGCCGGGAACAGGCAATTTAGCCGCCGTCGCCGTCGCCGTCGCCGCCGTCTTTATCGTATCTTTAACTAACACTCATAAACGCGCACTACTCGACGTATTGTGCGCTCGGCTTCGAGACACGACTCAAATGAGTTGAGAGTGGGCTTTGTGGGATTTGCGTTTTCTAAAGCCCGCTATACTGTCTCGCTTCTTTAATTATTAGTGACGATGTTGTATTTAATTACTAACAGCGCCTAACGTATGTTGTCTACGATTGAAGATTTAATATCTTATTAGCTAGATAAATAGCTCTAAATGTGATTTTAATGACATTATCAGTACGTAAAAAAGTCTTTGAAACAACTTTACATTATTAAATGTTGATTTATTTGTAAAAGCTTTTTCTACATAACGTAAAATGTAACATTATTATTTCAGTGTACGTACGTATGTTTACTTAACAATGATAACCAAAAGAGTCTATGTATCTCGTATAATGTGATAAAACTTATTGTAAACGTACCTCCCCACGTTTAACAAGTTATATTTAAATGAGGTGAAAAAGTTTTCGTAGCTGCCCTTTGTGAAACAATGTACGTAGGCGTCGCGGGAAATGCTAATACGGGCCGTTCGCTACAAATTGATACTCGATCGTCGCTCATATAAAACACTCTGCGAGCAAGATCGTACCATGAATAATAAAGAATTGCCGAAAGCCGACATCGGCGGGCTCCAACGTACCGTCTCGTTGCGCTGAATATATACTCACGTTTAGTTATATTCAGCAAATACAAGAATTTTTCATTTAAAAATACTGTATTCCAGTAAAATAAGTTTTGCATTAAATGTAATTAGTTTTCTCGTTGACCATTATCTTAGTAATGTGTGAAAGTTTAGATGGACGTAACGATGGTTCAAGAAGGGTAAAGTAACAAGGTAAAGGTAATTTTGACACAGATACAGATAACATATTAATTAAACTGTTAAAACTTTCGTGAGACATTTCACTATACTACTTATAAAACGGCTTAACGCACGTGTAAATCGGTGTCGGTACCGACTTACGACAAACGGCTTAACTCACGTGAGTTAAGTCGTTTTATAAGTAGATTACATATTAAGTTTTTTTTTAATAAACACGGCTAGTTTTCCATGAATAACACAATTAAGATATAAAATTGCAATATCATTAATGTAGTATTTTATTACTTATTATTTAATTAGATCACTAAATAATTATTGGGAATCGAACCCAGGATCTGACTCAATGAGAGTGGAGAAATTCAATCGATATAACTGACAATCAGTTTATTGTACATAAGCAATTGAAATATCGACTATATATTATTATTTTTTCATCAGTCAAGTTTTTAAAAACATCATAGATAGGCGGCACACAAATTCCTCTCGGCGCCCTCATTCGCTGCACGTCCACTATAAAACATAACTCCGATTTTTATACACGCTTATATTTGCTTTGTGTTTTCATTCAGTTAAATATTCCTTTTACGTCAAACATAAATATCCCGGAGGCTCGTAAATTAAGACGAAAATTTGGTTTTATGCGTTATTTTACGACCGAACGACACCGTTTTAAACTGTAACTTTTGAACATTGTACGTAGTATTAAATTATTGGGTTTAGTTTTTTTTCTATGAGAAGAAGCAAACAAGTGGCGGGACATCGCAGTGATCGTCGACGACCATGGACATAGATACAAAACGAACAGCGTTGTCGTTGAGAAAGACGTTCACTACTTGAGGGACAAGTCGAACTGCTTTAGAATACCGTCTACTAAAATAATTCTATACTAATAACCTATATTGTATCTAATGCATATTACATACGTTTAGAAATTTTAGTCACCGATTCGCATTAGTTAGACAAATTGACATCAAACGTTTCTGCAGTAAATATCAGTCAGTATTAAATCACTTTGTCGAATTAACTAAATGTATACGATCAACGACTAACATTAACTAGTAGGCATGAAGAACGTGGATGTACGAAATACTATGGGTGGTAAAACATTTGTTTATTATTATGTTCTTTACCAAAACAAAAGATTAATTATAAAAATCTGATATTTTTTTTGTTATATAGCCCCTGTGATTGAATACAGAAAGGATTTTACATATTTGCTTTTTAATACAAAATTTAATTTATTTACCTTCGTTTATACAATTACAAAAGTTTAGCATTTAATTTCTTATAAAATACATAACCATTAATCTTTTTTCTTTTTACTTTTTCAAATATATTAGATATAAAATTAATATAAATGTAAATGATATCAACAATTCACATTCGTAGTTCCCGGGTTGATGTGGTTGCGTGTAAATGTCGGCGGTGTAGTGTTTACCTGCGGGCTCCGTACAGACAATTAGCTCTTTATACGATTAAACTCGGCACGTCGTACATCCGCACATCCGCAGGTGTCGGCGTCGTGACATTGCTACGTCACGCGTCAATGCCACGCGAATCGTTAATGTCAGTAAATAACGAGGCAATTAATTGCTCAATTGAATTACACTGATTCGAGGTTAGTGAATATTTTATGAACATTTGTTCTATTTGATAATGTAACGGTGTATATTGTACATTATGATTGTGTACCTAGACATCTTTGATTATTACGTGCACGGCCAATTGCTTCATCACAATATTCATGGTTAAATTGCACTATTTTTTTTCTTAGAAAAAAATATTGTATTGATTCAATGATAATACTCACGTAATAACGTCTTACATTCGCAGATTGAAAACATGGCACTTGCATAAACTTTAGTATAGCAAATAAACTTTAGTATTATAAGTAAAATGTACGTATGTTAAGAGATTTTGCAGACGACACCAAATGTGCATTGAATGTGGCGCGGCGAGCGGTGTGAGCGACGGTCGGAAGCAGGAAGTGAGCACAAAGAGCGGCCCGATGTCGCCGACGCCTTGAGGTGCCGCTACCGCCTAAACTTACTGCATCGGCATATAACTTAAATTAATTAAACCACATTTTATTACATTACGATTTATGAAGATGTACTTTTGTAATTCGTATTTAGAGGCTATAGTGCGTATAAATAGTTTGCAATCCCCTAGTAAAAAAAAAATTATAAGACTCTTTTAACATAATTGCTACTTAAACATTTTAGTTAATGTCAATACAGGAGGTTTTAAAAGAATAAGATGTACCGTGTATTTGTTGTATTTGTAACTCTATGGTTTCATATGGAAACGTCTACGTTTAATATGTTAGTATCAAGTCAAAGGAGTGTAGGCGAGGAGTCTGATTCAACAAGCGAGTGCATCGTCCTCAGCTGGCAGCGCGACGTGGTGCGGCGCGGCGCGGGGCGGCGGTGTAAGGTACAAAGATATTGAGGCTGCATTGTACTGCACCGCATTGTACCGCGCCGCGAATCACCGCGATAACACCGACCGCCACCGGCCGCTTTGTCTGCCTAATTGTTATATTCCGAACAAAGACTCGCCAGAAACAAACGACGTCAGTGCTCGTTAGCTCCCGGGCTAAATGCTCCGTGTAATAACATGTCTTCACACAATTGTTCAATGCTACCGATACCTTAGGAAATTGTCGATCGGCAATGCGAGCGAATCGATCGCCTTTGTTGCGCTATCGACGTCGCCCGCTCGAGTGGAGCGAGTTCCAATGCTAAAATCTAATCGTTTCCACCGAAATGATTGACGGGCGAGCCTATAAAACTGTAGGGGCCGCAACAAAAATACGAAATTCCATCGGGTAATAATGAATCGGCGGGCGCTCGATGCGGTATAGCGCTAATGATCTTCGTTCTCAAATTTGCAGCGGTTCGACGTTTATTCGATTTTAAAATGTATAAGCGCGGGAGGCGCCGTCCCGAAGCCAACTCGCCTTGCCCCCGCCGCGCTGTGGCATCAATCATTTTTAGAGGGTTTCGCTTATCCAAGTTTTCTTCCTGCCTCCGTCCTCGTCCTCGTCCTCGGCTTCCAACTTTTACATCGAATGATCTCCGCTAAACCAACAGAGCGTTCAGCGTCTCGTAGCCGCGTTTTGTATTATTTTTTGTGAATAAATAATATTATTTGACGAGGGAAAGGGGATTGGATTTCGTTAAATATGGTTTAGTAATTGAATTGAAATCTCTCAATGTCGACGTTCAATTAAGCTTTAGATTTCGCTCTTGATGAGGCGTTTCCTTTGTTTCTTGGAAAATTATATTTTAATTCTGTTCACTTTGAATGGTAATTTATAATTATAATTTAGTTATGAAATTAGTTCAAAACGAACTGAGATAGAGTTAAAATAAATGTAGTGTAACAGGGAACCATCCGAGTTGTAAATATTTTTGGTTTCAATGTATTTTATTGATGATATAACGTATAGATGGCGTTGTTATAAAAATTTTACCAAAGCACATAAGGCGATTACGTAATCTATTATCAAAGTCAAGAGACATTAATTACACTATATCCATTACAAAGGCTGTCACGGGTGATTAATGCTAATGTCCGCCGCAAGATTTTTAACTAAGTTAAGATTAAAATAGCTTATGGTATTATAATTCGCGTAGGCCCGGGGCGCCGGATCCGTCATCTCTCCCCTACAAATTACGATGACACATCCGCCGGGAGGTTTTAAGCTAATTCTACTTCAGGATTCCCGATACCGCCTTAGAGGTTTCTTTAAACGTTGACGATATTTTTTTTTATAAAAATATTTCACAATAACGTTATAATAATTATTCTTAGAAATGACGAACACATAATATGCATGCACGTTCATAATAGTGTTCTACGACTTTCTTTATATGTGTACGGTCTCAGACACATAACCCATTGGGGTATGTTAATTAACTTAGTCAATGAAGTTTATTGCCTTTAAAGCTGTGGTATGGTATGCATGGTAACTAATCTTGCTAAATTAAGATTCTAAAGTATGAATACATATGCAATTTGTAGTATAAAAAAATAGTTCATTAATTTCGAATACAACTTTTTAAAACTAAAACATTAGCAGATTTATGTTAGTTTACTAATATTTCTTTTACCACTTCAAATATGTTCTAACCTTGTGCTACGATATGATCTACGACAATAGTCGAATAGCGGGATTCGACTCTCGACTACGTGATCGGAAATTTGTACACTTAACCATTAGACTATTGGTTCTTAAATTGCTTGTATACAATTTATATTAAATTAGATTGTTTTAAAAGTAACTCGTGTTTAAAGTCGACAATGATTGACGGGCGATATGAGCAAGGGGTGTATATTTTTTTTCAATTTCTGTGCGCGCGAGGGAGACCGCGGCCTGATCTTTGTTTTATGAGAACGATTAAGAAAAGCATATTTGAAGTGTGTACTTGGGCTTTATTTGCGCCCCGAGAGGGAAGCCACGCTTCATTGATCTGTAATCGTTTTTCGCATTTATTGCCGCTGCGCCTTATTTATTCGAGGGCTATGAGTGTGTCGGGGATATGAAGTTGTTTTGCTTAGTTTTGTCGAAATA
Organism: Papilio gigon; assembly: GCA_027563995.1. NCBI lineage: Eukaryota > Metazoa > Arthropoda > Insecta > Lepidoptera > Papilionidae > Papilio > Papilio gigon. The sequence goes on from JAODUI010000027.1 coordinate 2,332,844, forward strand.
AATCAAGATGATTTTTATTTTAATATAACGTTATGTTCATTGAAGTTATAGTGCGTAATACACTTTGATGTTTTCATTTTTTAATACGATTAATATTTACTTGATTGAACAATTAAAATGCATTTTTCATTTACAAGTAATAATTATTGTGAAGTGAGGGTCCTGTTTTACTTCGTCCCGTGTAGCAGAGCATTCTAATATGGGGTTGTTTTTCTAGGATCCCTCAGCGACTAATACTACTTCATTATACTTACGTTTAATATTTAACAGATTGTGCTCTATACTACTTATACGAGCTTAATTAACTTGTAAATCGGTGTCAATACCGACTGGTTTCGAGCCCATCGGGACTCTTCTTCAGGGTGAGTGGGATTTGCATAATAGTAGTACTATATCGCGTTCGCGGCCCTCGATTTTTATAAGTAGTATAGTGGAATGTCTCACGATTTTTTTAATAATTTAGATTGTGTTTTATGTAGCTTTTTAAACTATAAGTACTGCTTAAGCTATAAACATAATGTCAGTTAATTCATTGTATTTGTTACGTGTAGCACTTAGGTACTTGTTTAGCGCGACATAATTCAAGGTGGATCTTATGTCTATCCAGTTATTTTCGCGTTTAATTCCCGGGCGCTCGAGCCTTCGTTCGTGGCTTCTGTTCGTCGTGTGATTTGAATGCAAAGTGCGGTGTGCAAGGGTTGTGTTAATTGTGCGATAGAGGCTGCTCTCGCACTCGCGGACGCCAAACGTCGCCAGTGATTTGTTTTTTAACTACCGATCACCGCTTTTTAAAACCAAAGAAAACCACCATGGCTTTCGAAAAGAAATCTTAATTTATAATTCATACTTAAATACTTATGAATTTCTTTATGTTTAGTAAATTTCAAGATTGAGAATTGTTGATCCCGAAAGTATATCTGAAAAGACAATTGTATCAAGATCTTGGTACGGCCATCAAGTTTACGTAAAGAAACTTAATTTACTACACGAGTCCAGAAAGATGTCCACCGCTACTGATAAGATTGTACAGTCCAATGTAATGTGCCGATATAAAATGTAATGTACTTGTTTTCGAACTCTGTTTTTGTTCGATATTTGCGTATAAAATTTTATGATACCTTAATTTGCACATTTGCTAGTTTAGCTCAAGATGTTTACAAACTCCGTTACTAGAATATATAAAAAAAAGATAAAATCATTTCGTCTGTGTACATCTCAGTCAAAAAGTGAACTTTATTTTTATATGATGCTTCATCACAAAAGGGATGTATGGAAGTAAAAAATTAATTGCAAGTGGCGTCGTAGTGATTTAGGCGACCGAAATGCGGTCGTTAGTGCGCGCTGGATGGAAAGGGTTGCGACTCGCTTCCCCAATATAATTTAACTTTACTTCGAGGCGTGCTTTTTATAATAGCTATCGTGTTTGTATCTTTTATGATATTAGATTTTTGATAAAAACGTTACATGTATATTTTTTTATGAATATTGTGACATTTAAATCTTTCTTTTATTGAAAGGAAACTTGTGACTAAATCATACTTAGTACACTATAAGTGTACTCATAATAAAGTGTCTAGGCAAGTGTAAAAATATGTTATAATTTCGGAGTGTAAATGACAGAGTAACATTTAAATATTGTGGTAACAAACACTTGGCAAATCATAAGTGAACGTGAGCGGGTCCTTTTGTGTCGCGAGAAGAGCGTAACAAAATGAAGGCGTATTAATTATTCAGCGCCACACTCGAGCCGGCGCAATCAGAATAAGTGCTGATGTTTCTGTCAGCCGGTGCGGCCGCGGTGAGCATGTTTAGAATTCTTAAGCCCCGAGCCGATGGCTTGATTAGAGGAAATTAAAATCATTATACTCCGACGCGCGCCACAATGCCGCCTCTACCCCGTCTGACGTAAAAATAAGGGAAACGCACATAAAGAAGGCGGCCGCCGGAAACGGAAGCGGCACCATCTTGGTGCCGCCGGGAGCGGGCGGGAAAACAATGGATTCGTTAATTAACATTTTCTTACGCCTCGCGGCTGTCGAACGAACGGTAATCGGACAAAATATTTACGATGCAGACTTTATGGAAATTCTCTAGCGAAAATTACACTAGTGAATTGTTAAGCATCATTAAATCTGAAATTATTCGATGCGCCAGCGCTCTTTATTGTTTTTAATTAGCGCCTATATCTGGTTGCGACAAAAATCATGTTTTGTCATTCGTAACAATAATTCAAACTTGAAAAGCTATGAATAGAAGCAGTGTAGGCAAGAGCGGACGATTGGCGCGTGTGAAAAATGCCCGCTATCAATATTGCCCGCTATCTGCACCGCTAGGGATTTGATTTTGTTATCGATGTTCAAATTAATCGTCATATTTACCTAACGTAGTAACTTTATTTGTTTCTTCTGAATTTAATGAAAAATTAACGGTTTTTCTTTTTAATTTGAATGCCACTTCGAACACTTATGTACGTTAGATGTTGCTAGCAAGCATACCAACTTATATTTAAAAGTCAATTCTAAATTTGAAATGTTAAAAATAATAATATTTTAAAATTACTAAAAATGTCAGTTAACGATGATGAACTTTTTTAATTTTTTAATATCCTTTTTTAGATATGGCTTACATTTTCTGTAATGATGTTGTAAAAAACAATTGAACGCATGTCGACAGTGCAGCAACATCACTAACAGTAACATCGGACATTTATTGAGTCCGTATTGACCTTTTGACGAAGTGGCATCATTTGTTTGCGGACGCAGCGGACGCAGCGGACGCAGCGCAATGCATTTACTGGCGCAGATCAAACGATTGTACAAAAACGATTCATCATTCCGGCTCGCGTATGTTTGTTTAAACCCCGTCTGTTATTTGGTGCGATCTATTTGATGTTTGATTTCGTAGCTGATAGTTACATTTTTTTTCTGTTTGTAATAATTTCGATACATATTTTGTAAATGAAAATTAATTCACCACATACTCGTTGATTTAGTAAGTGAGTAAAGAATGAAACGTGAATTTCGTTACATTGAGTTCATTCGTCATTTGAGTGTTGCCAGAGCTTGTTATGGGTGTAGTGTTGTGGCATTAAACCGCAGTCACTAGCAGATTACCGACGTTAACCGCTATCAGAGTTGTAAAACGAGTAATCGATGCGCACCCGATGTTTATAGACTATTATATCGGACTTATAGCTGACTCTAGTGATGTGCTTTGTTTATAAAGAGATTAAATTCTTGTCTCTCAAAGGAATTGATTAGGGTTTAGTTCTTAGAATATTTTAGTTTGTTAATATTAATTAGACCTATACCTTTAAATTTTGTTTTGTAGCTTATGGATATTCCATATAGGCAATATTTTACAATATACCAGACATCATTAAATTGTACCTAATAAGTACACATAAAATGTTAGAGCAGATGGCAGGAAGTCATTGTATTCATAAGTCGAAAGAACCGTATACTGTGGAAGGCACTGGGAAAGACCTATGTGCAACAGTGCGCAGACAAAGGCCGATGAAGAGAAAAAGTTAAAAATTTTGAATCGTAAAAGTATACTTTAATAACTTATTATCGGCAATTTCGTATGGTAATGTTATTTATGGCGGTAGAATTGATTGTAATTGTCGCGGCGGTTGCGGCGGACGCGTTTATTAATTGTAATTTTTGACGGGCACCTGTCAATTTCGCAGCGCGCAACCCTTCCCTAATCCTCCCCAAGACGAGACGCGAGGTGCTGCGACGTCTCCTTGGCCGCTCCCTCCGAATAAATTAGCTCTCTCCCGGCCACATCGGGATATAAAATTTTGAATATGAATGGAGAATTTTGCATTTGTAATAAACCGTCTCCGCGTCTAACGCTGCAGATGCGTACTCGAGCACTGGGTAAAACCGGAATCCGAGCGGTGTCGCTCCTCAGGTGGCCCGCCATAAATATTTATTAATTATTTTTTCAATAATCTCTCTTCTCTTGTATCCTCCGAGGACGGAGGGATATCTCCACCGTTAATTGCTTTTTGTTTCATTTGAATAAGTATTGTTTTTGACTGCTCGAGCGTGACGTCGAATTTTGTAAAATCTCCGAGATGAATAATTTGCCCTAAAACAAAATTGATTGAGTCAATATTGTTCTTTTTGTAAGAAAGGAAATTATATATTTCTTTAATTTTCTATCTGGTCCCGCAATTAGTTTCGGTATAATAGTATTCATTCTAACAACAATTTTCAACAAATATAAAATACCTCCTAATCGACTGTAGATTTTTGATGAGACAACCCTTTGTAAGACGATGCAATTTACGTTAAAAAAATGCATCTGAACTAAAAAAATAGGGATGCCTAAAAATAATATGACTTTCTTTAATTTACGTTGTAGATAACCCTGAAGGCGACATCGACTAATTGATTTTGTTACTCGAAAGAGAATTAAAAAATGAACGTGACTCGATAGAAGCGACTGTGGTTGGTTGTATAGAAAAAATAAACATATTTATGCTTCCTTACTCTCTTCGCCGTAAGGTTCAAATTCTAACAATCAGATATTGTCTTGTCAAAATTTATTTAGCGTGCAGCAGACTCGGCAGTTACATTTTTATTTCCATAGTCTTGTATCATTTTATTAAAATGAATCGAAGCCGGTGCATTTGATATTCCTAGCATGCTTACAAAAATTGTAGTCTTAAAACAGTTTTAATTTAATAAGGTTAAAAGTAAATTTCTTAAACAACATTTCTAGTTACAGCCTTACTTATTAATTTTGAATACATTAAGCTTTAAAAACAAACTATTTTTTTAATTTAATCAAAGAGCGTTTTCATGTAAGGTATAATAAAAGAAATTAAAGCCTCAGAAACATATACGTCGAGTAATTTACTAGTTGTAAAATAAAATACCATTTTTTCTGAATAAACTACAATAGGTCTAGCGATTAAATGCAGTTATGAAATAATACCTTTGGTCGTCTGATACGATTCACCCGCGGGCCGCGCGCTGAACGAGAACCAATTTGTCCGTGTAACGTGCGGTCACCCTTGTTGTACGTTAATTTTTTATTCGATCAAGATAGTTACGCTACTGGATACTTTGATAATAAAGCCAATTTTTTTGATAGACCGCATAGATTTTTATTAGTTTATAAGGAGTAAAATTATACCAGCAGACGTGTCATTTTCATAACGTAATTTCAAAGTCGTTTGCATCCAATTTGTCTTATTTAGTAATTACGTTAGGAGATACAAAAAATTTACCATACAAATTTAAAATCCTTTTAATAAATTGTTTTCGATGAATATTATATTATATTCTATATACGAATATTTCAGTTACTCGTAAGAATTATTTGTTTATTACAAGCATATATGTTGGTTTACATGTAGAATTAATCATGAATAACAACTTTATTTATTCAGAGATCTCCGAATGTCAGAAACCTACGTTTTCGTAGCGAATTCATCGACACCGACAAAATTAAACTCACCCCGTATCGAGTGGACATGTCTGATAAATGTACCGGCCTCGATTGGTCCGATAAACATCGCAGTAACAAATTAACCCGGCGTAGGCGCTTGTAGACACGCGCGTAGCTAAACGCGTAGCAATACGTAACCGAGTAACCGCTACTACTGCATGACATCTACGAAAATGTACGTAAAGTTTCATGTTTTGTTTAACGGTAATAGACTGTTAAAATAAATAAATTTCATTTTATTTTTTAATTACATTTCTGCCTGAGTTAATATTTTTTTAAACATGTTACTTATGTTGTTTTATATTTATAAATTAGGGGTTAAATAATCTGTTTACATATAAAGAAACAAAGTAACAATTACAAATGAACTATAATACCGGATCGTTAACAACTGTCGACGGTAGATAAGGCTGTGTTTACACGTCCCCCGGCCGCCGCCGCGACAGTAATAGGCGGCGCCATTAGCTGTACAAATGACACTAAAATGAAATCTATTCATTTCCTTTGAGCCGAGTCAATCGTCGGTGGATATTGTTCAATTTCACGCGATCCGAGCATTACGCGCCTATCCTCGCGGTTTGACGGTTCACCTCCGCATTTGTAAACCGATCTGACACAAATTGATAGCGACAATTATATTATAGAGAACGTCGTGTGTCTATTACAAGTTTATTTCGACAACACTATTCGGATTTATTATTATAGATTATGTATTGGTAAATTGGTTATAGTTGTATGAACATGTTATATGAAGAGATGATGAGCAAATAAACAAGAAGGCGATGAGATTGAATGCTGATGGATATGAAGTTCGGGGAAGACCGAAGTAGGTGTGGATGAATTGTATGAAAGATATGCGTAAGTGTGTGGGTTCAGATATGGAAGAGTGCATACTTTGAAATAGGCAGCTTGATGATGAAAGTTTTGATAAATTTATTTGTATACCTCGCAAAATAAAAAAAATGTGGTCATGATTGACAATATAATGACAACCTTATAAGGACCGATGTCACTTTAGTGTACTGTAAACAATATTAGAATGTACTTTATCTCCTTATTTCCCAGCGTGTAAAACAAGCATAATAGTGTAACGTCATTTATTTTACGATATTTATTGTAAAGAAAAAGTAAGAAATCAATTGTATTAAGGAAAATGTAAGAATTACTTTTGTGCTCTAATAAAACGTACTTCAATTATATAATAATGTCTTCGTTGTATTTTCCTCGAAACACAAAAAAAGAACTGTCGGCAATAAATAATACCGTATGTCATTTCTCAGCACGTATGAAATTTATAACACGCGGAACGATTTCGAAGGGCAATTTATTTGTAATAGAGCCGATCGGCGGGGCCCGGCCGGGCGGTACAGTGTGGGCACAGTAGCCGTGTCGTGTGTAGCGTGCCTTAACTATGTTGACTTTGAACTTTACAAAAAAAAAATATGACATATAGTTCTTGCATTTTGTTTCTTTTCTATTATTTATTCTTGATTATTAACTTTTATCTTCTTTACACATAGTGAATTCGTAAATGTTGTGAAAAAATATTTTTAAAAATGTCCACGACATTTGAACAGAATATAGTGATATTCTAAGCTAATAAGAGTCGTTAATTTAAACTATAAAAAAAATCGGAACTTAAATCGACTATTTGACAGCCCTACTTCGATATTCGAAAGTTCGTGAGTAAGAGCGACGCAGCGGTACGATTTGCGACTTAATCACTTTATTGGCAGCAAGGGAACCGGCTTATCAGAAAGAAATGGCGACTCGAAGCGCTGATATATGAGTAAACAAGGTTGCACTTTTCCTTTTCGACTTTTGGCGGTCACAGCAAACATAAACTCAGCAGTTGACTTCGAATTGAGCTGGGGTGAGAATGTTTTCTCAATTTTTTTTTTGTTATAATTTAGCTTTTCTAGACATGTTAATAATTTAAATAAAAACATTTTCAGCATAGTTGCATGCGCTTTGGTCACGGGTTTATCGAGTTTCTTAGGAACATTGAATTAGTAAAAATAACGAAAGTATAAAGTTAACTACCTTATCATTATTGTCGTCATCACAGTCCCGAGCATCTGAAAAGAAAATGATAAATTATTTTAATTGTATAATATAAAAGTAATATTAAGTATTGCTAATAGTTAATCAGTATTTTAAAATGCTATATTAATCTCTACAAGTAGATGTATTTTTTAATTAAATGCGATCAAGAAAGGGGTATGGAGGTACACAAAGAAATCTGTACACAGTGGGCAGTGGGCAGTGATTAGCCACCGGCAGCACTACGGGAACCGGACCTAAATATGTTTGTGCTTCGGCTTTGCCGTACACTTACCCAATATCGGATCCCTCCTGAGGATCAGCCATTACGTAGCCTCTTAACGGCGGACGGTTTTAATTAAAAACTTCTTGCATTAGCATGTGTCAGACCGATCGTCATATTAATCCCTTTAAAATATTATTTAATTTTGCTCTCGGATTCTTACCCTGATCTCCGAAGGCTTTATAATGTATGTATGCCTTTTTCATTGGATTATACGTTCTTATCTCAGAGGTGATTTGAAAAGCGAAAACGTAAAATAATATTTCGCACTTTTAATTTAGAGTGTTTTTTTAATCTGTTTTGTTACATTAAAACACAAGACGGTTTTAATCAACAACACGAAAACTGATTTACTGGCCAGTGACTTTATTCAGTTTACGTAAATTGTAAGGTTAAATAACAAAAACCAAAATTCAAATAAATTATTGTTCAATAATGCTGTTATGTCGATAATGAATATTCTACCATAAATGGTAAGTGTGTTATGGGGGTCGAGAGGCCTAAGCAAACAGCACGGGAACCTCAAGTAGCGCGGTCTTAGACAACAAACAAAGCCAGGTGGCTGCCTATACCGTGTCCGCACGGACTTTGGTATTCGCGAGCGTTCAAACACTGCTCTCATTACGCATGCCTCGCTGGCTTTAATTACGGGGTAAACTTACCCCGGCCCTAATGTTTTCATTATGTATTTTTGAGTGCTAGCTACTTGTGTTTGGAAGACCTCGATTTACTATCGATATTGCTTCATTCAAAGTCTTTAATTTCTATATAAACAACACTTAGTGTAGATTTCTCTTAATAAGTACATACTGCCCTAAATGGACACATAATCATTAGTGCAGTAGTTGGTCTGTACAGTATAGTGTGAATTTTAGGCACAGATATGATTATGTTTTGTCCCAGACCGTCAGATCTCATAGACCGGGTAACGTGTCAATGTATGTTGATATCAACGAACCCTTGTCATTTTAATGTCCTTTCTACGAATACCTCGTATTAATATTATTAATATATTACAACTAATAATAAGGTACTTCTTGTTATATAGTATGGTAACGATAATGCAATTTTTAAATCGTTGTATAGCAATAATGTTATTTTTCCTAAAATCTTAAAGTCGATAAAATGCGTCGTAAGCCGCTGCCAAAATTTCATAATTCAGCGAAAACTTGCATGGAGTCTTATTTATTTTTTTATCAATTTCATCCGGCCGGATCGGAAAAGCGTCGTCCCTATTTTATAATGCGATCGTGAATTAGCAAAAACAGAATGGATTTTGGCTGCGATTATGTCAAAAATAATTAATTATTATCGATTCGGTCGCGGGCAGGGGAGCGGATTGATGGGTCGCACGGAGCGTAGCGCGCTCTTTAAAATTAGAAAGCTAATTACTTGGCTACGACACAGGAACCACAACGGGAATGCGACACAGATTAACGAGAATTCCAGCACTGCAAAATTTAAAAGGCTAAAAATTGTTTAAACGAACTTAAACTCCACACTGATTATTCATATGGTCGTTCTTCGAATGTCCTAACTACTAATATTAGTATGACATTTTAAAGTATATGTGTTAAAGGTATAAGGAAATAAACTCATTATCCTTACGTCAGTACGTGTTAAGCTTCTCAATGTGAACGTATATTTAAGATACCGTTCGATTTCTCCATTGATTAAAGAGCCGTACGTCCGTGAACGGACTACACAAACAGTTTCCACAATGCCACGTTGAGAATGAGCTAAACTTTAATTTAGCCAGCGGCCGCTATCCCTCTGCCCATCCGTAATGAATTACACCCTCTGTTTAGTTTTAAGAGACCTCGTGTGTGACTCAAATTTTATATAGTTCATTTGACACATCCGACTTGTAAGAAGATACAGTTTCAGCAATAAAACCTACTTCGTAAAGTCAATAAATCACGAACCGTAAAAGTTTTGTGCAAAAGAAAAATCCAAGTCATCGGCCTCTTTTTAAATTAACGCCATTAGCTTCAAGATTTCCGCTTCGCAATAGAGTGCAAAGATTGCCTCTCTCCGTTTGAGCGGCTCCAGTAATTAGTAACGCTCGACTTTTATTTGTTGACATTCATTATGCGTTGATTTTGTACGTTACTGTCGAGGGGGACGGAGATATTTTTTGGAACGAGTCTGAGCGAGAGGTCGACATTCAATCGTAAGCCTGCACCTGCCGCCGCACAAATTTACAATTTAAATTCCAAACGAATATTCTAAGAGGACCTCCTTAACACGACATCTGTTTAAATCGTCGGTGATAGAGTGACTGCTGCGGCTTGGAACATCTTTGTGATTACGAATTAATTGAAATAAAACAAAACCCCTTTTGTTGCCCGATGAAATTTGAATTGCCAATATTTTATTTTCTGTTCCATGGGCTAAGTTACAGAACCTATCGTGAACTTGAAATTTAACGAACCTAAAGAGTTAGGTTCGTTAAATTTCAAGTTCAAAATCTAACTTGTGTATTTTGCTAAATATTACATTAGGAAAGGGTGATAAATTCGACGTCACGATGTAATATCTTAAATTGATTGATACGATTTTGGCGGAATGATATATTGTTGTGGGCGTCGTCGACGGCCGGCTAATAGGTGTTAGTGGGTAAATAAAGAAGCGTCTCGGGCAGGCGGGGCTGCGGCTCATTAATAACTATCACCCCACAACACTTCATTACCAATCAATCACACATGCTCCCGTGTACTGGTTGAGACAGCTTGTAGATTTCATATTTTTGTTGCATCATTCTTATTTACATTTTTTTTATTGATTATTAAAGAAGACGTTGCAATTAAAAATTGTAAAACAATAATATGCATACAATTGTAATCATGCATTTGCCGTAGCCCTCATATTTATTGATGATAAAGTTTTTTAAATAACATAACAATAAAATGTCTTAGTAGCTTTATTCCAAGAGCAACACAGTCGCGACACGTTCCTGTAAGAAAGAATGACTTGTCGGAAGGAGTTAATAATCTTATTAATTTGTTTGCGAGTTACCCGCCGCGAGGCCGCTGGTCCCGACGTTCTTTGTAATTAATGAGAACACCTCATCTATTACATTAGCTCGAGGGCCCGTGCAAATCCTCCTCACATATAAGGACAACTTACCAGCGTAAATAGACACATTACACTCCCTCCGCTTGTATCAAAATATTACACGGTACTACCGGAATATCTTAATTCCACAGTTCAACTGTGATTGGCTGCATACCATAGAGTTAACACAATAAATTGCGCGTAAAGAAAATGAAGGAAGAATATTCATTTATCAAAACAATTCGCAAGTAATTTCGTGAGTTTTATATGATTGATATAAAAGTAATTGCGTTGTTAAACCACATCGTTGTTATGGATAGACTAGACATACGTATTCTGTTTGTTGAAAGGAAACAGACACACGTCCCATTATGAAAATGATCAAGAATTAATCATTAAGTGTTTTTATATAAGACAGTAATAACAGTAACTGGACTGTGACAATAAATCCTTGCCTACAAACTACAAGCTTTGATCGATTAAATTTTATTACAAGCGTTAATTAAAGGCCGGCCTAAGTGAAAGATTTATTGGAGGTTTATCCTCATAACCGTAGCTTAAAGGGCATTACTCAATACGAGAACCCGCCCGTCTTACGAAGGACTCACACGATTTAATAGCTATTTGAGAAGCGTTTAAACATATTATGAGACGAACAGAAATGCTTCTTAAAACATCAAATTTGTTATTACAGTCGATTAAGTAAGGTTAAATTTTTTTTTCTTTAATTGATGCGGTTTTTTTTGTTTTTATTATCTGTGAATGCTGCGAGTGCCTGTAAGAAAATGATGTTCATAGTTATATAGTTAAGAGTCAATATCTCTGTAAAACTGGTTGAACATATTTTGTTGGCAAACCTAAATATATAAACAAAAAATAAAATAATAAAATCACATATATACAGAACTTTTTATAGTCTTAAAATTTATAATTCTATCATACCGAAATTAGTCAAGTTACTAATAAAATTTGTTTAGCAATTTTTTATACGTTTAATATCTTTTTGTTTTGATTATGAAGTTTGTCTGCGACTTTTTTTTAAATTATATTAGAATTCATAAAAATAAATTTCTTAAATAGACGCTTAATATTTTCTAGTGTTATATGTGTACAAGGTTCGTACAGTTTGATGTAATATTAATCTCGCTGCAAAACGCTTTCGAGGAGGTTATTACGGGTCCACTACACACGGACTAATCCCACGCAATATAAACAAGAAAGCGGAATCGTGTATGCCTCGGTATATTTATTTGCATGAATGGATATTAACTTAGATTATTAAGATAGTTTTAACGTTTGTTGATCAAGGCTTGTAAATAAATGTAACTTGCGACGTATTTATTTCGTTGCCGCGGGAACTCAAACAAAAGCGATTGCGGTGAGCAAACAAAAAAAAAAACGTCGGTGCAAGGAAACTTGCAGCAAAGTTAATTACACTTGAGTTGAACAAACAATGGTTGTTAGAGCGCGCAAGTGATATACGCGCAGTTAATTCTAATGCGAGTGTCAGGCCGCGAGGTGGCGCCGTAAAGCCGAATGCGGAATGATCATAATAAAGTATGATTTCTTGGTCGGGGACGCGACCTTAACTTGGATAATCACTCCTTAGGCGTACCCATATAATTCCTTAGTGCATAATGAAAGTTGATTAACATTATACGGTACACGGCGGCGCGTGTGCGCGCGTGTGTGTGTGTGTCCGCCGCAGATTCCGAGTCCTAATTAAGAAGGAGGAGGGCCGCGGCCGGCGGGCGGCGGGCGGCGGGCGGCGAGGCGGGTATCGATCATCGCCCGCAAGGAATCGACGCAGGGACCCGCAAAAAGGGGAAGCCCTCATCTCAAAATCAGCGTCCGACTAAGCCGGCCCGTTCTCAGCACATGTGTTTTGATTTAAACGCGCGCTAAGGGTCAGTTTAATTCGTGCATGTAGAAATGGAACGCTCCGGGCGTTACTCGCAAAATCCGATGTGAATAATTACATGGCTTACGAGCGCTTACCTACTGCCGTATGGCGATTTGCATATTTTCTTGTGGCTTTATGTCGTGCGGCCGGCGATGTGCGGTGCTGTAGAGAGTTGATTTTAAATGACTTTTGTATAAACTCAACTGGATACACAATAAGATTTTGAGAACTGGCAGAGTACTAAATTAATTTTGTACATTTTGAATAATATTACCTAGAATAAGCAAATTATTGTAAGGAGCGACTTTTCCTCTTATATATTTGTAAACAAAGTAGGTAGCGTAAAAAAGCAACACAAACAACGCTTGTTATAAAAACACTGACAAACACTTATCGCGCTCCAGTGCAAATCGTCGACTGTCACTTCAAATTCCGCCGGCGCCCGGACATAATGGGAAAAAAGTAACAAAAATAACAATCAAATAGAGCATCCGCGGAAATGAGATCTGAAGGAATGATCACGCCCGACCCCGGGGACCGCTTGCCTCTTCAAAAAAGACTTAATCTCTCAATTCGCTAAGGAGTTGAGCTTTAAAAAATATTTCGTTAGACAACAAAGGCTCCCTCGCTGCGCGGTGTCTTTGACACGTCGCCGACGGATTTTTTTCGCGAGATTTCTTTAGACGCGGGATGTCACTCAGTTTGTATCGGCTTTGTCGTGCGAGGTTAAGTGTCGGTTTATTAGGCTTGGCTTCCGATTCGCAAACGGGGCTGTGCGAACATTTAAATTTACCGTTTTATTTACGATTGATCAAACATTAAAAAACAAAAATGAAATGCCCTTAGAAATGTTTCAGGGCACAATGCCGGATGCCTGGCCCTCTCACAATCGATATGAAATGTGACGAGTGGGGTCGGTCGGCAGCCGGCGGTCCTTAATTAAGAATACGTGACAAAAGACGAGACATGCACACAAACATAAGGCGTGCCGAAAAAGGTCCGGATTATGTAACCCTTCTGCGCTTTTGATTTTAAACGTCGCGTGAAGTGCCAATGCCGGACCGTGGAGACTAATTTCAACGGAGACTTGACAAATCTGGCTTCGGGGCGCCCCTCGTTTAATCGAGCCATCGCTACACGTGATGTCGATATGAATGTTGATACAATGAAATAATAGAGAGGAGTGGGCGGTCACTATGGTAACGGGGCGGATCGAGCGGAAGCCGTAGTTGAATGGAGCCGTGAAACGCTTTTAGCCCCGTTTGACCATTTCGAACGGGTCAGCGTTTCGGGCGGCGATTCGCTTCGAGTCGGGATAATTAGCAGGCAAACAAGGTACAGCGGCCGGACAACTTTCGCGGACCGTTCAGGTGCGCCGCAAACACTGCTGCAAGAACTTTAACAGCAGTTTAATTGCGGCACGAAAACAGAAGCGAACCGAAAACACTTTAGTTTCCATGAAAAGAACCTGGCCGGTCGCTACGACTCTAACAAGTATAACGAAAATGTTTGCCTTTGAAGTTTGCAAAGAAGTCAAGAGTAGTTATTGCTCGTGGATTGAAAATTTGTTTTCAGTCAAAGAAATAAGTGTTTTTGCCGACGACGACGTTTCAAGTTTTCTAATGTGCTCTTAAATTATTAAATGGTTGTTGGTTTGTAGAAGGTGCATGCACACGTTGATAGATCTAAGTTGTCGGGCGCAGCGCGGCGATAAATGAAAGGTGGCGAGTGGTGAGCGGTGAGCGGTAGGTGCGGGGCGAGGGGACGGTGTTCGGGGCACGCGGTGCGTGTACCGTGACGGTAATCCTCTGCCGTACGTGATGACTGCCGAAGGGATTTCGCACTCAGAATGAATAATACCTTTGTAATATAATTTCCCACTGAGTAATAAGCTTTACATTAGAATCTAATAATAAGATTTACGATAGTGCCATAAAATACAACTTCTTTACCTAATTGATGTTAATTTTTTTCTTAACAAACGTATTTTATGAAGAAATGTAAGTAAATCCAATTTTTTCCGACAAAATTTAACCGAAATTAAAAGGGTATTAAGTAAAATCAGCCGGCAAGATGCGCCGGATGAATGTTTTTGTGCATCGCCCCGCGACGGGATTCCCCGCGGTGTGGCGCGGCGGTCGCGGCGGCGGTCTGTACAGGGGCTAAGGGTGATATTTTGCGCTTTTGTGGTGTCATTTAAACACTTTGCTAATATTTAGATGGTATTCAGTTTTCTCTGATCTTTGTCTTTTAATTTATGTTTTTTTTTTATGTAAAGAGTTAATCTGAAACTAACCAATCATACTCATACATGTATTTTATGAAAGTAAATATTTTGCTTATGTCTCGGAGACATACAAACATCATCCATTCTTCAATTTCTACAATTCTGCTATACAAATGTCAATAAAAAAAAAAACAAACGATATTATTTTTAGTTAAGAAATTTATTTGTTAATTACTGTTCTTTCAAACAAAAAATCTGTAAGATTTAATAATATCGATCTATCAATGAACACGCACCGACGAACCTGTCGCCTTTTATTGTATTTAATACTGTAAGACCTAAATCCGTATTACGTGGAAGTGGAACTTACGCGCATCGCGTGCAACACAACACGGGGATTACACACATTTAGAAAATAAGAGCCATTAGATTTAGTATCCTTATTTATCATAGTATTATATATATGTATTATATTAAAACATTCAATACTAAGTTTACGTCAATAAGATTTGGTAAATTCGTGAACAGATTCATGTAAAAAATTATTGTTTCTTAGTGAAATCTGCCGTCTGTACTAATAGGATAGATTGACCTTATACTGTGCTGTACTCGACTGGACTACGTTTTATAATAAGGCAATACTACTGTCTCCGAGAGAGATGTCATTATACTTGTCACGAGTCCAAATGCGTCAAGTCACTAGAGCAACTGATTAATAAAGTCAAAAAGCAACTGTATCCATTAGTTCTTCATCAATACCCCGGAAGTGAGGGTGGCATTTCAGCTAATGTAATTTGATTATAATGAATATTTAAATATTATTTGTATGAATGAATACTTAATGATATGACATAATAACCTAAATGAAGTGCAAGTTGGTAGAGCGATGTTCGTTAGCGTGTAACTCCGGCGTACCTCGGTGCGGTATCGATCGGTCGCGAGCGACAGAAAACTTTCTAGACAGCTTTTATATGCACCGGCTCTTTAGCCCCCAAGTATACAGGGTGCGATGTTCGATCATTGCGCACTCTATTGTTTACCACCAATCAACTCATACACATTACGTTGTGTTGAACAATTTGTTACTTTTTGCATGATAATTAAAGAATTTTGACGTATATCAAACTATTTCTAATAGTACACTAAATAAAAACGTGATTCAGCTTAAGTTATTTCCTACTAGTATGTTATCGGGGGCTGCAATATACAACAATATAATTGTAAGATTTAAACATCTTTGTAAAGAGTTGAAATGTGACGTCAGCAGTGATAGCGTGCTGTCGACAGTTGATAGGGGTACCAGTGTACGATCCGTAGATTACCCATGGAGCCTTATTCTGAGCGATATGTTTCAAACATGTTGATTGATAGATCGATTATTTTTAGATACATTAAGAGGTATGGATAAAGGCTTCCTTGATCAAGTAATGTAAACACCTTATGTACTTAACGAATTTATAATAACAAGTAGATTGAACAATTTTAAAAAATATTGGGGAATTTCGAATAGTGCCGAAATCAAAGTTTACAATGATAATCAGGAACATATATGACATATCAATCAATATTAATACATTTATCTCCATACCATCTATATTTGAATAAATAAAGTTAATTATCTGTCACATGGCCGGATACGGATGCGTGACGTGATGACGCGATCCCATGTGGGGTAACTCTAATCAGCTATGAAAATTAGGTTCCGCTGCGTATCTTCTGCTTTGTACTCGCACGAGGAATTTAATTACTATTTGGAAATATTATTACGCCGACTTATATCTAACATTCTTGATGTTTAATTTCACATTAATTTAAATTAACCGTCTAAGAATATTGTTTGTAAATCTTATGGTATAGATTATTATAGAAAATTTAACAGAGTGTTTGTTCCTTGATGTTTAAATTAAAATGGGAATAAAAGATCGATATATCATTTGCTTTGGAAGGAAGGCAGGAAGTCGTTGGATGCGGAAGGCGGAGGACCGCATACTGTGGAAGGCATTGGGAAAGGCCTATGTCCAACA
>JAODUI010000027.1:2350035-2367628 GCA_027563995.1 Papilio gigon
AAGGCAGGAAGTCGTTGGATGCGGAAGGCGGAGGACCGCATACTGTGGAAGGCATTGGGAAAGGCCTATGTCCAACACTGGGCTGACAAGGACTAATGAAGATGATGATGACATAATTTGCATTAATAGAATAAATTATGCATTCTGACGTGAATTTAGTTTTTTTTTTTATTTCACGTATTTCATGTTATGCGTAGTCAAGACGATCTGGAATTGATCGATATTGTTTTATATCGGATACGTAGGTTAAATGTATTTGAACTTATTATATTATACCACTAATAAAATAAATACTGTGGCTACCAAGAGATGATAGTTGTATGCACAATTGTAAAGGTTGTACAACTCCATCAATATTTCGTAGGTGAAGTTCTTCGGGACCGTGTACGCGTCATCCATCACACAATTAGCTTGGCGATCAATCATCTGGCCGATCACTCCCCAGGCCACGGTGCTCGATGATTTTTCCCACTTTTGTATCCAAACCGCTAGAGGCTTGTTAATCAATTGTGCCAGATACGTTACATGTTCCCTTGTAAGCGTATCCAAAAAAAAAAAATGTATTCTCTAAAAGGTATTATTACTGTGGGGTTACAGAGTTACATGTTACTCTTAAGACTTTCGTCCGGTCTTCATGATATAATGAATTACATTTTCCTAGCATCGAGATGTTAATTTAAATGTTAATTTTATCAAGTACATTTTCAACATGTGTACGATTTCTAAAACTAATGAATCAGTCTCAGTGAGCGTTTCAAATCGACACTCATTCAATCTTTATAATATCAAATCGAACAAAACGATGCGCTATAAAAAAGTGAACAATAATACGTTTTTATTACGCGCCAAAGTGGGAATCTCATTGTCGTCGAGGAAATAAATAATATCAGATAGGAAAAGATAGAGAGATATAACACAACATAAAATATTAAGATTCGTAGAGGATTGGCATCATTCTGCGGTCGCCGGATTTCTTTTCAGGGGGCGACGGCACCGACGTCTTTGAATGTTAATGCTATTTGCATATCCGAAGTCATGAAATAAATCAGCCGGGACGGACTGCGGGGAAGCTATTCATTATGCCTCCATTGTTCAGAATGCAATTAATGGAAAAAATCATGGTACTTAATAAAATAAAACAGGATTGACTGTAGATAAACAAAACATCTAATGTTACACCGTAATTAGTATTCGTTTGTTCGTTGTTCGTTCTTAAATTGCTATGTTACATCTCTAAAATCCGTTTCCAGTGAAGACGAAAGCGGTAATTGGTGCGTTTTATACTAAGTTAGATTATTTAAGAAGGCAAGAATAAACGCAAGCTGTGACGTGTATGTTATGACGTCACATTAGGAAACTAAATCAGGAACTAATCTCAGAGATCATGATCTCTAAAAAAATTCTAAATCCCAATTTATAGCGAGAAAATCCTCGCTACATTCATGAGGGCTCACCTATGCGGATAATGTGAGAATTTCTCCATCAAATTGTAAAGTATTGTGTTCCAAATGCGAGAAAAACGTAGAATGTTAGGACTACATTTACATAAGTCGAGACAGAGGGTCGTGGGATATGTACGTAAATATTCTGGGCCGAGGTGATGAGAGCCCCTCGGGCGAACGCATGTAGCGGGTTATACAAGATATCTTAGAGGAGGACGTAGGAATATATGAGTTACTAAGAAATTACAAAGAGTGAGAATAACATGTTTTTGAGTCGAGGATCGTTAACTTGTGTAAAAAGGATTTAAAAGTCTGATATGAACGTGACTTCGTCACTATTGTTGTTGTTGACCTTTAAATAGATGTTTGTTTACAAAGCAACTACGCGATCGTTATCGATTATGGTGGCGGGAAAGTTTTTATGAATTAACCAAGTCAAACAAGTAAAGAAGAACAATGAAAAAACAAACTCCTCAAACAAAAATCGATGACAATCTGGGCCAAAAACTTGGTACAAGTTCGTCGGCAAAAAGATTTATATACTTATAAAAAAGTGAGCGGGAAGTGAAGTTTTCGAAAAACTTTAAATTGCGACCTTGAACCGGCCAACTTTGTTTCAGATTACTATTAGTAAAGTTGAAGACGGAAAGTTTTTAATAGAATGGGGTTGGAGCGAGTGAGAGTATAGGAGTGTGGGAGCTCGGGGTAGCGTGATGGGGTTCAAACTGAGTGCATAATTTTAATTCGCGTATAGAGAGCAATGAACTGGAGACCGATCGATGGACAAACATTCCTCGTTCGCGGCTCAACTTTCGAAACCATTTAGAATAAATCATTAACTTTTATTTGTGACTGGAGTAGTACAAAAATAATATCGTAATTATTATTGACAAAAATTTTCCACTAAATATCGTACAATCCTTTGGCTTTACTTTTTAAATATCTTAAATGCTAACTGATTTAAGTTTACTCAAGTAATATTGTTAGCAGGAGAAATGAATGAAAATAAAAGTAAAAGAAGAATCGAAACCTTATCCTTCTAAGGTTTTTTATTAAGATAATGGTACTTAGTAAAAAGGTCCTTGTAAAAACAATACGCCGTCACATTTCCATCTAAAAGGCATTTAAAAGAGGCAGCCTCGTCAATTGTGACACCGTTTCCTTTATTAACTGTTAACTAGGAGCGGGTGTTTATGTAAATTGTTATTGCTTTTTTTTTTTTTAAATCCCCGTTTGACACGTCGAGAGATCGTCTCGTTATTACTGGAGCTCTGCTGGGCCCCGTTAGCGCACAATGGGATTTTGAAGGTAAATAAGTCTTTAAAAGAGGAATAAGTAAATTAGAAGCGACAAGATAGGAATCTCCCCTATTTTTTTCCGAAGGTTGGGGCGAGAAAAAAGACGATCGCCTTTACTTTAGCTTCGTTGCATGAAAGTATGGAGTTGGCTTTTAGTTGTTTATTAAAATAAACAAGCCAAAAAGGAGAAAACGTATGGTATCTATGAAAGTGACACTTTTGTTGTTTAATTATAAATGTGACCGTAACTTATACAACCAAGAAGACAAATATTATTACAGAAGTCTCCTTGTATTCGTCTTTTATAGCCATCACATTTTTTTTAAATATCAGTAGATTTTGTTAATTTAGTAATATTTCTTATAACCATTCCAGGTAAAGTTGAAAAAGTTTGTGTTAGGATATGATTCACGACAATAGTCGAATGGTGGGATTCGAACTCACGACCGCTAGATAGTCCGTAGTATAATTCATTTGGCTAATGGCGCTTCAAATTTTAATTTAATTAAAAATTGTATACTTTTGATATTTGACCGAAAAGACGTGGGATTGTAATATTTATTACTAATATTATGGTGTTGTTAAAAAAATAACAAAGTCCGTCTCCATACTTGGTGATATTTAAAAAATCTGCTGGCGGGTGAGTGCGGCGACACTGGCCGGTATCATAACAGCTGCTGCCACTGATACCGGCCTATTAAGCCTTCGAGCCTTAAGTGTGTCGCTGCTACAACATTATTTTACCTCATGTTTTAAATTACAATCCAAAATTCCGTTATGTTTTATTTATTATTTGTACCCTTAAAAAAATAGGGCAATAATTACGTATTTTTCTTCGGCCGCTTCATAGATGTTACTACACAGTATGTAGGGATTACCAACATTATTTAGAAATCAATTATAAATAGTGCATCAGATGTCTATGGGCGTCGATGATCACCTTTGTGCTCTCACCTCTCGGAAGCCCTTTTCTAAGTAAAAAATCACTATTGCCAAACTTGCCTAAAACTTTCTCATTTCATTGTTTAATATTATAATAATTTAGAATATGTAATAAAAAAAAGTCTGTGCACACATTACTGACATTGTTATAATTTGAGTCCAACCTCTCTAAATTAGCTTCGTTTGCCGAAGGGAGGTCTGATTATGACAGCTGTCAAAATAGTCTCAAACCGAATTAATCAGAGTTTTTTTGAATTCAATTGATAAATGTTACTTATATGTGATTTTTTGAGTTCGTTTTTTTTTTTAATTTGGTCTTTAATTTTTTTTGAAATAAATCTCTTTGAAATTGTTGAAAACTATTACTACCATTAAATTCAATTCAAAATCATGAGACAAAAAAAAAAATCTTTTTCAGATATTGTCAAACATGGTAACAAAAAATAAAACGCCGATTTAATTCACATTTGTACAGTTTCTTAGACGTTGTTTATTTTCAAACGTAACTTTTTGATTTTATCAAAATCGTGTGCGTTGTCTTGCGTCGTTTGAGGTAATTTACAAATTACGGCCCATTTTACAGGTCCCCGTAGACAACGCGAGCTCCGTAAAGTCTGAAAATGATCTTACAAAGTGTAGGCCGCTCCCCGCGGACGCCTCGGGGCTTCGAGGCGGCTGCGATAGAGTGTACAAGAGTTATGCAAATGTTATGGACAACAAAAAAACTTAATATCAATGATAAGTGTTGCCCTCAGGCCTCGATCGAGCCCGCGCCTCTTAAAAGTGTACTTATTTGATAATTTGTTATTTTATAATTTCTTACTCAAGTTATAACACATATAACAGATACGCATTACTTTTATTATTATTTTAAAATAATTTAATGGCTGGCAGGCAATACCGATATGATGTTAAATACATTTTAAATATGTCAATTAATTAAAAATATTTGATAAAATTGGTTGACTTCTTTGCTCGTTTTTAAATTATTGAGACACTCAAGACGCTTATCCATTCAATCAAAAGCTTTCCGTTTTAACAAATTGGAGACCTCGTCTTGCATCCGATTGTCCTCGAGAGGCGCGAAATGAGTCTAAAAAGTGCTCCTCGAGAGAAGTAAGTGGAATTAGAAAGAGGTCTCAGATGAGGGGACCGCAGCGATCCCATTAAAAGCGCCGGCGAATAATGCAGGTGCTGCGGGCCGCGGTTTAGTGCTACGGATATATAAACTGGTTTGTTACAACACGATTTTAGTAGATGCTTTGTAGAATTTTAAGATTTGTAATAGGTTACATTTTAAACTTTGTTTCTTGTGACATTTTATTTTGTTTCTTATTTCGTCTATGAATAAATTGGAGAGAATTATGGTCCGAAAAGTTGCGGTTGGTAAATTAGACAAAATTACACATTTTATTATGAAATAATCAATGGAATTGTATTTGAATATTACAATGAGATACAAGTTAATCCGTTGCGACCCTAGTAACCCCTATCGATCCTCGTCTTATATACCTAATCTTGAGTAGACTACCGTAGGTGAAGTTTTACATGCAAATGAATTAATTCTTCTCGTCGGAGTGCGCTCTCGCGGCGCATCGGCGGGGCGATGCGATGCCTCGTTGCATTTATAATGTGAGTTCATTACCTCACGGTCTCAACGAGTCTACCAGCTACCAGCTCCAACTAATAGCTTTGGAAGAACGTTCGCTTCAATTATGACTGGGATATTCGATCCACCTATCTATTGATACATAGTTGTAGAGCGGGACTTTAAGAGAGCTCTTGGCTCCAAGTACCGTTTTTAGTTTGGTCTATATTTTATTTTAGATGAAAATATAGTAAGTCGGTATGTTGATGGTTTGATGCCTTTAATAGTTAGATAGATATTATCTAGAGATAGAGATAGATTGAGCGATATTTAGAAAGATAAGAGCTAAAAAAAAAATTCAAACCACTTAATGCTTTAAAAAGTAATAGAAAACAAAAGAGGGTTAAAGTATAGAGCCTTTAAAAATTTAACCAAATATCCGCTTGGCTTAACATATTTTCCTTAAGGCATCGCCGGCGCGTGTGCATTTTTAATTTTTATATCCACCCAGCCGTAGATGACGCGATGAATTTTTACTGAGGCGGGCTCTTTCTATCTTATTAGCGACTGGGTTAATTGGGGAACGACCTGCGGTGTCGATGTATCATACACGTGGAATATTGCAAAAGAAACAATGTGTTTATCTTAACGAGAAGCTTTCGGATTCAATATAGGACAATGTCAAATTAATTTATACGCTACTAAAGTTAGCTAACAAATTTTGACAAATTTCCAAGTACAAAATTGCTGCACCTGTGTGTGGTAATAGATGATTTTGCGTACAGATTTCGAGTGTACTGGTGCCTAAAAATGCAAAGTATTGGTTAAATTTATATCCCAAATGTCATTTGTTGAAACATTTTCTTATAAATTCTCAAAGAAATACATTTTTGCTCGCAGTTTGCGTTACTTCGATGGAATCTTCAGTCATAGCTAATAAAACATAAACCCTTCCGATATGTTTATCACGCTCGAGTGCAATGATTTAGCACATGACAGCCCTATTTCACGGTACTCTACGAAGCGTTTTGGAAATTGAATTGATATGTTTCCGCTAACGCGCGCGCCGGCGGTCGCGGCATTTTTCAGACCATATCGCGTATGATGGGCGCGCCAAAGCGGCTGGAAGTGAACGCAGGTGTCGATAGCAAAACATTTTTTTTTTCAATTTTTTTCAGCGAACGCAATAATCGTACGTAAATTATCAATTATAAATTGAGAAGTTTTCTTCATAACTTAACCGAAAAAAAGCAACATTCTAAATTTAGGTTTATCAAGGTTTCAATACATAAAAATTTCAAATAATCAATTTACATTTTTTACATTTAGTTGTAGAAAAATTAAAACATAAGACGTCATTACGTCTAATTACTAACGAAGAAAAATAGAAAATATGAAATATTACAATTCCAGTTTCTCAGTGCTATTCTTAAAGATAACTTAAAAATTTGAAAATAGACGGTGTCTTGTCTTGCAGACAGTACATGTCACGTGAAGTGTGAGACTGGGGTGTAGTAAAGAGTGCCAACGATCGGCTCGCAGTGTCAGGCGGCGGCGCTCGCTGAGAACATTGCGGATACAACATATCTCATATGCTACGTGCGTTAAAGCACTCGCATATTTTAAAGATTTCCTACATTCAGTGATAATCTCTAGATCTAGTTACGAGGATAGTTTTATGTGTGAAAGAAACAGTATTATAAACAAGAAATGCACTATTTCGTTCGGGAAAAATGCTGTATTGATTAACACTTTATGATTACAGCCAAATTACCTTTCGTAGAGACATGTTTGTAATTGTTTTTACTTGGAACTATGTTTTCATGATAAATGAATTTAATTTTTCAAAGAGGTAAAGTTTAGTTTTACTGTCTACGCCGGTTGAAATCAATAAGTTCAGTATGAAGCAAACAGTAGTTCACCTTGCCCTAGCGACTGTATCAAAATGATAAAAATGTAGAGAACCAATAACCATTCATCCATCAAGTGTCAAGATATAATCTGGGCCCGGCTCCGCACCGCGCTTAGCCCTCCCAGTCGTGCCGAATATAAAAATGCCTCGAAGATTTACAGGTTTTGTGGAGAGATATCGCGCGCAGATTGGGCCTGCGTAGTGACTTGGAGACCAATGGAAATAACACCTTCAAGACCCATATATCTTCCTATACCTTCTATCCCATTTCATTCAAATTGTATGTTTATAATGTTTTATATAAGACAATTCTGTCTAATCTAGACAACCTAGAAAATTAGTTAGTTCAGTGACAAATATTGAATCATAATTATAAAATATCGCTTTCACATCATTCGCAATAAAACATTTTTATTCATAGCGAAAGAAACTTGACACTTCAGAATGCAAATAGTGAACAAAAAATAATAAGCAATCCGATAAAATAAAAGTACAAAAGTGTAGTTAACTAAATCTAAACTAAATGATAATATTTTCTAACCTTAAAATATCTCCGTCGTAAGTTATCCTGTCGCAAGATATGGTGAGCGTGGGAGAGCACGAAATCTGTTTGTATCTGGTGTTCCAGGCGAGCGAGCGATTTAAATCTCTTAAGCTCAGTGCGAGCGGTCGCCGGCGCCACTCCGCCACTCCGACACTCCAAGACTCCGAGACTCACAAATCTTTCATAATCTCGGGGAAAAAGGGCGTCCTTCATACCGGACGCTTTTTTGTGTAAGTTAGGGTCGACGGAAAACTACTCCAGGAAAGGTCACCCTTCTTAAATTTCTCATAATACGTAAAGGTATTCCGATACTCGAATTTTTATTTATCTTTTGCCTATTTGACTGTTGGTTTTATTTTATTAGCAGGAGTGTGTTTTAGATTCGAATAACATTTTTTCATATATTAATTGATTAAAAGTTGCTAATGCTTAGGATGTACAAATTTAATATTTTGATAATTTGTACTTGATTTTTAATTGAATCCCTAATTATATAAAATCTAAAATAGAAATGAAACTAAAAGTTGCTCACTACAATATTGGCAATTTGATTTTCGTTGTGTTGGTTTGCGAACGGCTCATATAAAGACCGCACAGGCGTGGGCAGGTACGGCAGTACGGGCGGTATTCATAAGCAAATACAAGTCGAGGGACCCCATAATTTTTGGTTTGCATTTTTCCATCGCGACCGCGAACTCGATTTCCACTCCCAAGGGCAGGCGGACGCTCGGCCTCAAAAATATTAATGAAAATTTTTACATAAATTTATTCGACGGAGGGGCCACGCGTCCCGGCGAGATGGGGCCGAGCTCTTGTTTTTTATTTATTAATTTAATGGTATTTTCGGTCTAATTACCTACCTACCTGACGTATAATTCATTGACTTTTGTAATAACGAGTATTTGTTACGATATGTGGGAATACTGAATTTCGAATTTTCAAAATCATATTTTTTTATTTAATTTTCCATTATTGGCTGACAAGGTTCCGATATTAATTCGTCGAAAAGAAGTCGTGATGTGTATGAAGTCTTTAAGTTAAAAAAAATGGTAAAACGAACGGACATAAATCTTTTTTACTGAGCCCTACAATTAAAAATACTTCGATGAAAGGTTAACTCATTTTAATCTTGCCAAATTATACCGCTGAAATAACTCGACAAATATATGAAAGTTTTAGATTGCGCGACTTGCGCCGACCTACGAACCGATCCCGCCCTCGGTTTATTGGATCTCCTGTAAAAAGCAAAGCATTCTTGGTTTAACCCTTCACTGGCGGCTTCAAAAGAACAAACGCAATATATCGGGGCCGGGCTTAATTTGCCCGCTACCTAACTTTAATGCGAGTAGCCCGAGCGAATGCTCCAAATTACTCTGCGATATTTTTAACGCTCGGAATGCGAGCGTTTTAGGTTACGCGAACAATATTAGCTGATACTCCTCGCCCGTACTCGATTAGGTTTATAGCCAAAAATAAAATCAATTTTCTTAACTGATTTTTTAAAGATACGATTACCTGATATTACTAGGTTTTGACATTTTGAAACACGTGTTCGATACTGCAGAGAAAAAAGTATTTACGTGAACCTTTATCTGGTTCATTTAATGTTCATGTCAATTTTTTGAAGAAGAAGAACAATTGCGAGTTTGCACATTTGTATCTAGTTAAGCTGATATTAAAATTTTTCATAATTACGTTAGACTTACTTATTGATGCTGTTTTATTATTTACCTCACTTTACTGAACTGACGCTTTCAGAAAATTTCTGTGCTTTTTGTCATTTACCAAACATGTATTTCGTGCAATTTCTTCAACCAAAACAGAAGGGAGAAGATTCTTAATTTGCGAGGGCCTTAAAATTTTTTCTCGGAATGATTTTCGCATCTTAGGGGACATTGGCTTCTTGCCGTGTTTACAGAGAGCTCCCGACGAGTTCCACTTTGTTGTTTAATGAAATTATCGGTTTACCGAGTAAATGAACAAAGCCAGATTTCACCGTTACGACTGCTCGGTCAAAAAAGGGAGGGGAGAGGTATGTTTTTGTTTTCCTCGGAGGTGGTCCGAATGGACTCCTTTGTGGCGCGCCTCGCCGTGCGCCATACTTAATCAATTATGATCGATTCGTTAATTCGAGATGCAAAGGGGATTAATGAAAATTCTCGCGGTACATTTTAAAAAATTTAATGGCAGCTACTTTTAATTTAATAAGGTTTTAAAACAAGCAAGAAGGGTTTTGTCAATTTTTAGTTCAGTCTACACTTAATTAAATTTAACGTACATTTTTTTAACGGCTAAACAATAAAACGTGCGATAATTTAGGAAAATTTGTCACATTTGATTAAATTAAACTATGGATTAATATCATACTGGAAATATAAACACGGTTAAACAAAAGCATGTTAAAGTATATTTAGTTTTTTTTTAAGATTCTTCAATATTCAGAATTGGTATTATTAACTGATATAAGAATTCCCATTAACGAATGTTGTATAAACGAACTTAACAGGGCACTAACAAAAAGAAAAAAACTTAACAAAAAAGTATAGTGTAAAGCAAAGAAAAAGTTCAAATGATCTTTAGCGCGAGCACGGAACAAACGGCGAAATTAGAGACGGCCGTGAAAAGAATATGTCGACTTTCCCCAGTTAGGGCAACAGTCATTCCGCTTAATTATATAAAGTGCTTAAGTAAATGATAGCTAATTCAGCCGTGCTCGCCGTCCCGTAAACAAGAGGTGTGACTTTTCACCATTGTCGACGATCTGTCACTTCCATTTCCGGACCTTTTTTCTTCTTTCTTTTATTGTTGCCTTTCGCAGTGAAAAGAATTCTTTCTTTTCTGTTCTTCGAAGTCTGCAATTGTCACTCCCCCATGTTTGTTATGGTTGTTGATTAAATACTGCCGACAGAATTAGACCTTTCCTTCCGCTCGTTCGACAAATTTAGATGAATTTTGTATTACCGAAGAAAATAATTGATTTTAGAATAAATTAATTAGCAAAGCATAGCAGACTTTTTTCCAGTTAAAACTATTGAATTTTTAGAAACGAATAAACGTATTTTTTTATTTTCTTTCACGAAATGTTTGCGCATACACAGACGGACGGTTTTGATGGCGTACTGCGTAAACGGATTGCGTCACTTTTACGCTTGGTTCGGGAGAGCACCAACAGCATCCTAAGAGGACTGAGTGAAAAGCCCTAATGCCCCGTCATGCGGCACTGACTGCGTAGGCACACTCACGTGGCCAGGACAAGGTCGGCAAGATGGTAATTGTTGCGTTTATTTTTGTATTGTATTTTATTGTTCATATTTTGTATGTACATATACATTGTACATTTATAACATGTATAAAGTCATTATTATTATTTAAAGGCTTTGAGCCATTTACAAAAGTTTTAAATGAAGAACCTTACGAAGAATTTATTGGAATATTTATTAGACGAACCTGTCAAATATTTTGATTTCAAATTATATTTTTTATCCGTGTCGTCGTCGTGTTGAAGCGAATTTACATTTAAATAGAACATCTGCGAGCCAGTCGACCCTCTTAAGGCCTCCGTAGCGTTTTTCTTACAGGCTAATTTGTAAATCGTTTCGTAATATCAAAAAATTAAAATGCTGATGTCATATTTTACTCCCTATTTATATGCTAATAAACGTTCCGTGAAATTCGGAGATGCGTTGGGTCATCATTAAAATATCAATGGGTGATTTGTAAGTGCCAATTTGAGACGTTGACGGCCATACATAGATTAATTCGGGACAGAGCGAGCAAGAAATATCAATAAGTATTTTAATAACCTTCTAGAGGGAGAAAGGATAATGTCGGCTATTACGATTCTAAATTTTGTTCAACGTAACAACTCTGATGAGCTTTAATCTTGTCGCTTATCCCATCTCTCAAGGCGTAACATCGCTACAATTATTTGTAAGTCGGCAAGGGTTGGAAGCGCGCAGTGAACCTAATGCCGCAATGTTCGTAAATTAAACGGCCTCCGTCGGCGAGAGACTCGGTAAATATTATTTTTTTATGTTAATCACCGCCCGATTGCGTTAATAAAGCTTTACATCTCGTAATTAGCCGACTCATTGTCTGCGGAGGCGGCGGAGCGCGCCGGCCGAGCGCCAGCGACGGGGAAGATTATCTACGGCCGACTCGTGAGGAATAGCAAAAATTATTTCAATTCGCGTTTTACTTACTCCTTTGAAATGCACGACTGTAGCCGCCAGTGTACATTTGATAAGACGATATAAAACATACACATAGATATGCAACTATTGATACTGTCGTGCCCGCAGTTCAATCAGTTGCATACCACGCTGTAGATAATATAGAGACGTACGTGACTGCTGTGATTAGTACGGCATAGTCTAACAGTTCTTAAATTTATCTTCTTTGACATATGTGAGTTAGGATTTGTAATCCCGTGTCAAGATGAATCCGGCCGGAGCATACATGAATAGTAAGAAGTTGTCCTCATCTATAATAAATCTAATTTAAAGTTACAATTAACATGGTAGTTGCGCACACAAATCATAAATTCCGGCAGTGTGTGCCGAGCCGTTGCGGCATCGTCACCGCCGCTACACTGAGTCCATTAATTAATAAATTAAACAATGCCGTTCTTAATTCGGAGCGGGCTCGCCTGAGCCGCACTCAAAATATTTGCCATGTATAAATCGTGAGCGCGGATGATGAAGACAACCCTTCAACGCCGGGCCTTCTTTATAGCTCTATTTGTGTATTTTAATTACTGTCATTATATGCTAATGACTACCATCCCTTTTTCTTATCCTCCTAAATGGGTTATTGCTGACTTATATCTATATCGTGCAGTTTCGTCGAGTCATTTCGAAGATTTAAATAATAATAACGACTGAGAAGGATTATTCCTTTAATTTTTTCCAAGGGCCCCGAATGTTTTGATTAATTGTTTCGGTGCCGTTCGGAGATCTCAGCCGGTAATTTGTTTTCTGTTATTAACTTGACAAGGAAGTCGTTTGGCCAGTTGGAAAATTAGCTAGCTTTTATATTGCGGAAAACTGAATAAAAATAATACAAAATTGAGATATCTTGTACATTATCAGTAAAAACTGTAAGAAATTTGGAGAAGAAAGCGCTTTAAAAAGGTACTGAAGTATGTCATTTGTCTACATTAATATGGGATTCGAGCACACATCTGTAGACGTGTGATTATTTTAAACAAAGCTTTGCGGCGAGACTCTCCCCACGGATGCAAATCGCAGAGACCTCGCATCTTAACGACACACATTTTCTTTCCCTCGTTCGTTGAAATCTCGGAATTCTTTTACATAATCATGTGTTGAAAATATAACAGCTTTTTAGCGAGGGGCGTTTGATAAACTCTTGTTATGTATGCATCGTGCGTCGCACCAAATAACACCTGCGAGTATTTATCATAATCTTCGACTGATTTGGTCGCGCCGTGGCAAATAAACAGGCTTGTCGTTTGTCGATAATAACATGCAGAGTCAAGGAAAGTATAAGGTACAATAAACCTATTTTATTTAAGTAGTTTTAGTTTTGTTCCTTTGCGTTCTAATTTTGAGTAGTAGACGTTTGATAATAAGTCCGAAATGTATTTAAATGTGGTACCTAGTGTTATAAATAACGGAACACAATTGTATGGTTTACTTGGGTAAACTACTATATTGATAATAAAAGAACTATGAAATACTTATGCAAAATATATGAGTATTCACAAAATGTTACTTTCAACATTTGCCATAACTTTAAGAAAACATTGCCTGTCCATGTTTACAAGCGTCGTTGCTTTTTACGTAGTGTCATTTCGTCGTGTTTACGACTTTGACACTTTATTGTAATGCCGTAAGAAAAGGGGTTAATGCTATTTTTTATTCAATAACAAAGTAAACCACAGATGGTAAAAGTGTTGAGTATTTGCTAGAAGTTGATGAAAATTTTAAAACTATTTTTCTAAACATTATGGCAAATGTGATTTTTCAAATTTGCGAATTATTCAATTTATTTTTTAATTGTGGTGGGCATGGGGAGATTTTTCATGTAGTTTCTGAATATGTGTAATGTTCATACATTTATTACCGTTGAAAATCAAGTCGTTGAAATTTATTGTAGCGTACGGGAGCATAGCATGTTTCCTTGTCGCATTAGGCATAAGTAGTGCTCTCTCCTCGCCCTATTAACTGTGATATATGCGACAATTCTTTTCCCAAATCCTCGAAACAGAAGGGAAGCGGTGTAATATCGCGCGCTCGACTTGCCATCGACACTTCGCATGTGCGATCCGCTAATTCCACGCTGATAAATGATTTTCGAGAAATTTCGAATTGCAAATTTCCCCATGATCCGTCACGATCTCAGGTATTTGGGGGAAATGTGCCTCGTTAGTTTCGTAGAGCTTTTTGTTTGATTTTGGATTAGAAAAAAACATATGTATGTATAAATGTATAAAGCTTAAGAGCAAATAAAGTTAGAAGTGAACTAACTGGTTTTTTCAAAAAAAAAAACAGTGTGTATACTGGGTCGAAATGTTATTAAATGTTTAGTCTTTAGCACTTTTATTCGTTCATTATACTAAGTTTTTTTTTTAACTTAGTATTGTCTTCACTTAAAAATGTTTTTTATATCACAACATTTGATATCGTAAAGCACAATTTTAATATAAGAAATTAAAAGCATTTATTAAATTTCACGTAAAATATTCCTCACAATTTACCAGTTCGGCAAGGTGTACGCCCTGCGGGCGATTTGCGAAAAAGGTATAAGCAATCCAGACTAATAAGAAGAGAACACGCGTCCCAAACGCGATTCACATGTTCAGACAAAAACTGGCGATGTTCCCCTTCGAAGACATCCGCGTGTGTGATGTATGCAAAAAGGGAATTGAATAAGGTGATTTCGTTCCGCGGGGTCGCTCCCGAAGGAAAAGAATCCGCGGTAATGGCAAATACAATAAATTTTCATAAACAAATTGCGATTTGATGGCGCTGTATCGGCTCCGCGCGCGTGTGCCAACTCCCAATAGCGATTGATAGGGAAACAATGTCGGCGCGCTGATTGAATGTCAATTTGTGGGCGACACGTTCCGCCCGCGCTCTGCGCCCTGACAACGGAATAATTCCGCGTAATGGCGTACACGTCGCTTTAACGATGTGAGCATCGGCGACGCACGCCGCGCCTTCGATAGATTCGCCGCAGCCGACACATTGGACTGAATACTTATGTCTTCTCTCCTGCATGATAAATGACGCACACATCCTTCGCATACGTATTAAAATATACTCTTTTTTATATACAATCAGTACATAATCGACAGTCGTTCAAAGGAATCCATGACACAAGAGATACAGGTGTTACTAATGTTAATGTCGAGTTGTATCCATAAGTAACTTGCGGCCGCACTGAGTCACTTAATCTCCGCCACCATCGACTCGTAATGTAGATTTTGTGCAATAAATCCATACTAAGCGATTGTTTATGTAACTATTTAACGACTCTCAGTGTGGAAATCAGAGTGAAACTATAAATACCGGTAAGGAGAATTCTCCTGTGAAGTTTTATGTAGATGTGCTCCATCCACCTGAGGAGGCCGCGGCAGACGGTCGACAGTAAATCATCGCGACCCTACCGCCGCGTCACCGGCAGGTATCATTATACAACTACTGACTTATGACCTTTTCAACCTCATGCCATGACTTATGAAAAAGGAGAAACGGTATGAATAAACGCCAAATGTATAATTATAACTACATATTTATTTACCGCATTGAATGTTTCTGACCTCGTGCCTCCAAAATGGTGGTACGGATGTCGATTTAATTTTCCAAAGATTTATAGATTAGTCAGGAAGAACACTGCTAATTATGTTTTTTTTTTTAATTCAAGACCAACCGTTAGTACCTCAAATTATTTGGTAATCTACTGGGAAAGAAATTATCGTATTCGTCTCCCTATTGCCAATACAGTGACGTCATATTGGGTAGATCCTTGACGGTTAGCACTCACATGATGGGCGCCGGTGTCGTGTAGCCGCGCGAAGGAGTTTTGACTTGCAAAGCAGCTTCGAGATTTTTCAGGAGGGCGGTAATGACAGCTTGATGTGTTTCACGCACGCTTCTTATGGAATCAGACTTTTGTTTAAACTTTAACTATAAAGCTTTTAATATTAAATATAAACAAAATGTAAGAGAAAAGTAAGTCTTATTATTTAGTCAAAAGAAACTGTTACTAAAATAAACTTTTTATTGCCTTAAAAGTTTCTGTCATTAACAGAAATAAACCTGAGAGTTAAATAAATATCTAATCACATTTAAAAACAAAATACTAATTGTAATAAAGCAAACAACTAATAACGTGAATAGTAAATTCCTAGGGTTTATTCTCATAGCATACAAATGCGGGCTTGTCATCAAACATTCAAATATGATTTCCTCACGTATGAAGGAAACGGGATTGTCACAATCCGTATTGTTTGAGATCTCATAACGCGTGTAACCCTTTGACTCGGCATTTCCATACAGAGTGGTGTAACAAAACGGCGACAAAGCTGCCTCCGTACTTGGCTACCGGCGCGTACCTTTGACGCGCGTATGATTGCCCGCGCCCGCGACACATTGGATCTATATTGTTGTCTTTTTCAAGTTTCGTAATAAGGGATGAGGGTGTATTAAAGCCTTTTATCCGACTCGTCACGCCGCCCTGGGGTTGAAGAAGGGGTTCAAGGTGTGCAAACATTAGCTCTTTTACATTTTTGCAATTTCATCGGCGACGTCTAATGCTTGTTTGCTAAACAGTGAGTTTGGAAGAAGCTGAATCGAGTTAAAGATGCAAAATAAAATGTAGACAACTTATACGTAAAATTTAAACGTTGCATTTGTATCTTCAGTCTTACAGTGGTAGAGTGGTAGTTGTTCTCTCGTTTATTATTGAAAAAAAAACACTTTAAATGACATTACTTTTATTTAGTAATTTAATAAATGTTTGTAAAACTCTGGTAAGTTTCTTTCAATGTAAGAGTCATTGACGTGTAAGAGTTGAAACTATTAAATGGAGGATATCACAAAATCCAGTTAAAGCTAAGGTGCTCATTAAGGGAATACTAGGCCCGGGGCCAAGTCTCAGGCCGCAGACTGCCTGCAAATCTTGGCTGCGTTCTCGAACATTCCAGAAGATGTTGCTCGGATTAAACGATGCAGTATATTCAACAATTACAGTACACTCGCCGGCGGCGGCGGTGGCGGCGG
This sequence comes from Papilio gigon, assembly GCA_027563995.1. NCBI lineage: Eukaryota > Metazoa > Arthropoda > Insecta > Lepidoptera > Papilionidae > Papilio > Papilio gigon. Next base: position 2,367,010 of record JAODUI010000027.1, read on the forward strand.
CGGCCCGCAGGTAACATTGCATATTTCAAGAGCGAGACAGTATTAGCTGCAGCGCTCGAGTGGAAAATGAGACCGTTTTTGGTGCCTAATTTACAGTGGCCCGTAATGTTTGGAACATATTCATTGTGCTCAGGTACGTTTCGTTTGCGTTACGTCAGAAACGCTTTATTATATTAAGCGAGCAGTTTGCGGATTTCAATGGCGGTACAGCGCACAACAGTAAATGCTTGTTCAAATATTATTGTGTTTAATGCAACTTTGAGCTGTGAAACAGTTCGTTTTCTATGTTGAGCTTTGTGAACATATTAGTTTCTGATTTTGTAAAGGGTTTTAATTTTATTTAGTTACCAGTTCTGTCAGCTAAACAAAATCAGCGCCTGTTTAGTTAGGTTCATGTTAACCTAGTTTGAAAACATTATAACAACTTTGTCTTTTAATTTTGTTTTAATTACAGCTAATTCAGTTTTAAATGACACAAAAGGTTATGCTTGAGTTACTTAAAACGGGTATAAAAGGGTGTTTATTGCGACATTAATTACAAGAGGAATGAAAGAAACGATGAACGTTGGGGCCGCAGTTCGGGCGCCGTTTGTCAGCCGTATCAGTTGCCGTCAGGACG
>JAODUI010000027.1:2367728-2388090 GCA_027563995.1 Papilio gigon
AGGAATGAAAGAAACGATGAACGTTGGGGCCGCAGTTCGGGCGCCGTTTGTCAGCCGTATCAGTTGCCGTCAGGACGTTGCATCTTGCACCAGATAGCTTTATCCGGTCCACTCTCAGTTGCCAGGTGCTCTGAGTCGTTATTAATGTTCTCCCTTTTGTCTTCAGACGTACTATTAAGTTTAAGATTGGAAATTTATAGATAAATGATAAAACGACAGAGACACGAAGGACAGTGTCTTGTTACGTAACTTTATATTCTTTTAAAATGTCTGATGTGTAAACATATAGAGAACTTAACATTGTATAACGTTTTCTTTTGTAACAAACGCAATTAATTCGAACAAAATAACATTATTACGGCATCAACTTCGATATTTAGCACATTATTCTAAAGGCACGTGAGGCGGCAAGCCCTTATAATTACATTCGAAACACTGCTCTTAGCAACTTTCCCATAAGAGCCCATTATTTACGCAGCCACCGTACCATTAAGATTCTCCACATATCTTCGAAAGGCGCGTTATGGTAATTATGGGTCGCCATTTTATCTCGCAACTCTTCGCGATTAGAAGTCGCGCGCTCGCTCGGCTGCGCGGAGAAATAACAAGTCCGCGAACTCAGTTCGTTTCTGTGGAACGTTACGAAATTAATTCGGATGGAAGATATCGGGCAGGCGCGGCGGGCGTGCGATAGCGGCCTCCTTCCGCGCCATTTATTGCTCGTGTGGTGCCGGGCTCGGGTATCGGTGAAGGGGTAAAGAATATCAAGATGTAACGAGCGCCAGCCGGAAGGCTCGCAAATGAGCTCGCCGACTTATCTGTGTTAATGTGGGCGAGGGTTAATTTTGTCTTACATGAGCAATTTGAAGATATCGCCCCCTACGCGAACTTACATTTGTTGCTCGCCGTGCTCGGGAGAATTGTAAAGAAAATATAATCACTATTCTGAGTCGCGCTACTTAAATATTCGCTAAGATTTCGTCTAGACAAAAGGAAAATATGGAGAACGTCTGAGGCGTGAAATGAATGCGGTGGCGCGCAAACGTGGATGGATGGTGTGCAAATAGGAGTAACGTGTATTAGGAAATGAAATTAAGTGTCGAGAGCAATCTCGTCTCGTCATTGCGCGGGCGGAGGCCGGCGTTTAGCACAATGGCGGTGCTGCGGGCAGAGCGCTGCAGGGCACGCGCATCCCCGGCGCCACACACGGGCTTTTGATAGTTCTTACATTATGTTCATCCATGTTATTATTGTTAATGAAATAAAACATACTGCCTAGTATTAACTGCACATTTAGAGCGATCGTGTAAGTAACATTTTGTATACTGTACTCACTTGACATATTGTGTTTTAACTCACTGGACTCTATTACTTTTGTGTTAAAGTTATCAAAATGATCGCGTTATTCAAAGACTACATAACATTAGATAAAAGTATAATATAAGGCATGCAGACGAGGACTTTCCCACGGTAAAATATTAAAGAAATCTGTTAAAGTTGGCCTCATGTAATATGCAGCAAGCGAGGGGAAGTGCGGGGAGGGGGCACGTTTCGCGGCGCTCGGCTCGCGGCGCATCGCATATTTTGTGGAAAAACCGCGCTCCAAAGCCAACTTCCCACACTCCACATCGTTTGCTTAAATTCTTATATATTAAACTGATTTTTATATTCATCATATATTTTTAAATCCTTGCCTCTTTGTGAGGCGATGCGATGAACGAGATTTAACGGGAAGCTTTTATATGAGACACGTACGTACTAGTACCTACTAGAAACATAATACCAAATTCGCTATATAATTAAATTTACAAATATTATATTTACTTTGGGAAATTGGGACACGTTAATACGTTTTTACAAACAACAAATGTCATGTAATTTCAAACGCGACAAAAATCCAACAATGGTTTCATTTTTAATGCAAACGGAAATGTTCTCTGCGCCAAATGTAATCCAGATCCATTTAGATGTTATGGTGTTAGATCCTTTCAATCATCCATCCATCCAATAGTAAGATGTGAAAGAATGTCTGGAACGATTTTACACTACTCTACACAAAAATTGTCATCAAATTATACTTTAAAAGTCAACAAATATTTAAAAACTAGCAAAGCTGCTTTGTGTTTGTTTATAGCCAGCATAATTTTCATCTAAGATGAGGCATTGCTTGTATTTGCACAAACGTTTGCGGCGGGCGCTAGGTGCGAGCTCAAAGGCGGGGTTCACACGGCCGCGGCGTCAAAAGGATTGACCGAAACACGTCGGGACGGCTTGTTTAGACCACATTTCGTTTCACCTTAACTATCGTTTACACGATAACCGGACATTTGCAACCCTCGTTTAATTTATTTATGTAGAACGATTTTTGGAGTGTTCTTAATTATTTCATTGAACTATAAGGAAACTTAAGTTAGTTTTTTGGTATAAATTAAATAGTATAAATAACAAAACATGGATAACTAAAATTGTCTTTTATCAGGCTTAAATCAATAATACTTAGGTCAAATAACAAAAACATAACTTTTCTCTATTAATCACTTTATATAAATAGGTACATTATTATACATACGTTCTATTGAAATTGCTTATGTTATAAAGAATTTCATTCGTAGTGTCACCTGTTAAACGGCTATAGAAGGTGTAAAGAGGTAACCGAGCAAAGGAGCAACAGACGCCGGCGCCGCACCGGGGACAAACAGCTGTTTACGTGAGGGTTTCGCAAACACCTGCACCTCCTTTGCCGGTCTGTTTGCACTACACCTAGTTCAATTACATCTCTTGGTGCGACATCACTCGACAAACTATTACGAAATACTTAATAAATGACGATTAATTAGACTTGATTGCTAGCTAGAGACAGTCATTGTGTTTACCTTTCCTTGTTTTTTTTTAGGTTGTATTTCCTATCTTATATATTCACACATTAAAGTTTTATATTACAAAGTGAAATAAACATATCTACTAATACTTTATTAAACTTTTCAAAAATGTATATTTTACCTTTAAAAATGAGCACAAGGCTCCATACACTCGAAACGTTCACCCGAACAGTTATACTCCCGCACCGCGCAGTCGAAAGCCCTCCATCGTGTCCGCGATGTTGACTTCTGTAAATGATACGGCCTCGACTCTCGACATAATCATAATACCCTCCAGTGCATCCGACAACCCTTCTACATCCATAAACCGACAACAAATCTTAGCGGGCGTTCGGCATCTTTATATGTGGAATAGGACGATCCTTTACCCCGACGTAATGGCCAGGTTTACTGAGCGGACCGTCGTAAAGTGTCCCGCGCGCGGACCGCCCGGGCCCCACTACAGGACCCTTCCAAATTTCACGAACTATTTCCCCGTACTAGCCCTCCGCACTCAGCTTTTTTTGTCGACTTTATTGTCCGGATTTTCTGCTCACCTTTATCGTTATTGTGTCCGCTCGACTTCATAAAGGGCCGAGCTACACTATTAAGACCTCATAACCGTGGGAAAATCTCTTTAAGCGCCCGCACGATTTTCTTCTATGTTAGAAAAAAATGATTATATCATAAACAAGCTATACTTTTTTCATTTACTATCGTTTACACGAAAACCAAACCAAAAACATAATATCCAAAAACGCGGTGTGTCATAGGCTTCAAACTTAGCTAGCATTGATGTTTTATTGATTAACTAGAAAAACAGAAAGTTTCTTTCTCTTTTAAATCAAAATTAAACGTTAAAAAGCTTCATTTTCGCGTCAAAAGTGATTTTAGGCAATAAATTCCTTGTATAAATAGAGTGTAATGGAATGGGCGTGTTAATTGATTGGGTGCGAGAATGGTCTGTCCGGTGCGGCCCGCGCCGACGTGTCCGGCGAGCAGTCATTGCGTCGATGATAATTGCCGGAACGCCGGACGCCGCATAAATTCAGCGTATCGGCGTGGAATTAAACGGAAACACATCCAACGTGGAGCGTACGTGTTGCGTGGATGCTAGGGCTTTAGATTCTAGATGAGACATAGTCGATAGCAGTATTAAAATCTTTTTGTTCTGCATATGTCATTTGGCTGGTTGACCACGAAACAAAACGAAATACGCAATATCTTAGTGATAAGACCACGTTACATTATAAACGATGCTGAGTTACGTTTTAGTCCTAGTAAAGCGCTTAAGTAACTATTAGACAAACTGATAAAATATAATATCTTACTAATGTTATAAATGAAAAAGTTGAAATGGACGGATGTCTCAGGTAACTCCACAACAGCTCAATGAAGTTAGATAAAATCTAGAACAGAGTATTCCCTTTTAAGTATTTTATTCCACGCGGACGAAGTCACTGGAAAGTACTAGTCGTATCTTAAATATAAAAATAATTTATTCGTAGTCCGTCTGTGAACACTCTGTATATCTTTGTCGGCTTTATCGCACTGAGGACAGGAGGCCGGTGCATACGTTCCCCGCGGAGATGAACGCATACGATCACGCGCGAGACCGAGCCACAGGTGGCGTATAACATTTTTCAGCGTACGGGGTGGGCCACTGCCATCGCATCGCCTATCCGAGCCATCGCCCGCCTTAATTTCACCATCCGTTCAATGATTCGAGCAGTTTATTTTTATTGTAAATCGCTTGAAACCAGTTGATTTTATCGTATCGGTGGTGTTTTGGTTTGCGTTTACAATTTACCTGAATTTAAGAATCTTTTTTAAGGTAAAAACCTTATACGTTTCGAAATTAAAAATGAATATATGTAAACTTTACAGTAACTATTTTTTTTTACTAAATATATTGTCAAAGACCTGTTTTATTTCATAACTGAAAAGTTTTTTTTTATTCTAATTCTCTATTTCTCTTAATGGTAACAGTAAAATGATATTTTTTCCCTATTGATCCCATTGTGGGATTAATTCACGGCGTGAAGGGGGCACGAAATAATTATTAGCCGCTTGACAAATTGCCAGTAAAGCCTACGTGTCGTAGGAACAATTTGATACAATTTTCGCCGCCTTTCCTCACACGGGACGTCATTTGCATATATGCGGGGTGAGCTTATGCAAATATTTTTTACATACTGTTTGCACACCCTACGGGAAAAGGAAACACTTCGGGTGCGCATTTTAAAAAGATTTACGCCCTTTGTCGGATCATTAAGTACGGAACTAATTTGGTTACCTTTGAAATGTGTTAAGGTTGCGCACCGGATAATTACTGAAGGGTAAACGTCGTCGTAACGTGATATGCAGATTTTCTACGGGCCGCGTGAAAACAACGGACCTTTTTTACGTACTTTTCCTATCCCACAACAGGAGAAGACTTAGGTGGTTATTCTTGAATTTTTTTTGGTAATATAACAATAATAAATGCAAAGTGGACGAATAAAATTTGATGTGAAGAATAAGAATCTTTAGGTGGGGATTTTTTTAATTTGCACAGCGAGCTACAAGGGCGTAACTTCTGAGCGATATTGAGCATGTGGGAATCGTCGAAATTAAATTTTCTTTGTTTTCTTTCGTAGTCTGCGGGCCCGCGGCGTTATTAAATTTCCTTGTGTTTTTTAACACAGGCGTATCATTAGATTGAGGGTTTCCGTCAAGAGGAAATTGTGGCGGCCGAGGCCGAGGGGAGAGAGCTGAGCACCTAAACATATTGAAAAAATAAAAATCCCGGCTACTTACCGCGCATTTTTACTCGAAACATTGCTCTACTTGAACATCACTTTTTTATTGAGAAGTTTGTATTAAGTACATTTAGTATTTATTTATTATAGCACAAAAGAAAATATCTTATGTGAAATAGCTATGTATTAATGTAGTCATTTTAGAATTGTTACGGTTATTACGGTTTAAAATTCAAACAAGGTATTTCTAACCACGATGGTACGTTCAGTTAGACCGCAAACAAAGTGGAGATACTTTCGTTGCGCGGCCGCGGCGGAGCTCGGAAAGACGTTTGAAGTGGTTGCACGAAATGAGTATCGCCGCGACAGAGTTCCACCGTTACGTTTGGAAATTTCACCTTAAATATACATATTACATTACGTGAAATTGCCCATTTTTTCCACTCTCCACCCCAGCAATTAGGGTAGCTTGTGTATAAATATTGCACGGCCCTCATTAATGTGCGTGTTCGTTTAAGGACCTATATATTTTTACGGCGCTTTTTGGCCGCGCGTCTGCAAGGAGCCGCGTCGTGGGATGTAATGAATAATTAAGGCATGTTGTGGTTGTACGTCGGCTTCCCCTGGGAACTGACAGATTTTTTTTTCTTTCGTTTCAAGGTTGCCGTTGAGAAATGACTTTGATGAATACGACAAGGGTGTCGTTGGATTTTAATAACAAAAACTTATCTTGAATATAAGCACAAGGCTTATACAAACTTTCATATGATTGTAACACATTCAACAATTAAAGGATACAGAAAAAATTAAAAACATAACAAACCTTGATCGGTAGGCGAAGGCAGGCGGTGTCTGAGCGATGTCTGTAACAAATGAACAATTTCATAAAATACTTCAAAATAAAATTAATTACAAAGAAAGGAAAACAAAACTTAATTAAAAACGACACTTGTTAAATTTCATTAATCAAAGTTCCGAAAAATTTTAAATTAAAATTGAGTTAAAATTAAAATATGAAACGTTCCGATGATAAAAAGCCTCCTTCCGAGATTGCATTTCGACAATTAACGCATTAAGACTTCTCTCGCCCAATAAAGAGCAACTCTCTCTTAATTAACGGTCCCTGTTAAAAATTGAGTACAAATTCAAGTAGCAGTCCCCCAGCTCGCTTGCCGGGCGGGATCTAGTGAATGGCCTGTAATATTTTAGTTTGCTTGAAACAAAAACGTCTCAGGCCTCGGCCGCGACGAGGGGCCGCCGGCTCTCGCCTGAGGAGCTGTCACGTAGACACAATAAGCCTTTTAATTCGATTCGTCAAGACGGACTTACGAGACAAAGGGCCCGAGTTATCATTCAATGGGGCACTCTTACCTTTTCTTATTACTTACTCTGTCTCCGCTTTCTTTCGTGTTAATACGGCTGCACACGAGATTGTAGAATAGCGGATAAATATGGTGTCGTCAAAGTTAGACTCTAAAGTGACTGAAAAACCTGACTATATTAAAAACTGAATAAACTAATTCCTAGGGCAGTTATTGATGATAATCTATACTATTATATAAAGCGCTAATTTATATTTTGTTATGTAGGATATCAATAACCACGGCACAGGCTTCAATTTTTTTGATACAAGCCTACTTTTGAACTTAAGGGGTGAGTAAATTTGAAAAAAAAAACTGTTACAAGTGAAACCGTAGGAAAAATAGCTATGCAATAAAATACTCATCCGAATACATTGGTAAATTGATTTGAGGAATTGTATTAAAATTAAAATGTGGGCAACATTAAAAATGTACTTTACTACTTGTTAATATATACATGTAAACAATTATATCAAAAGGTATTTTTCAATTACCATTACTAAAAAAAATAATGTAATAGTTATTCAACGCTGCGATATATCTTCAGATTTCGACCTCCGTGTGAGTCCGGACGTCGAAATGCAGTTGATCCCGTGCGTCGCCGTGACCCGACTGCCGATTTACAGATAACTGCTTTATTTGTTGCCACCACTCTTTTAAATCGACCTCAGAAATTGGTCACATATTATTTTAAACTGATTTATTTCCGCAACATCTCGAAATTTTTATTCTGTATTAATATCTGCAAGCTTTACAAATAAGTTATAAGTAAGAATTTTAGTAGCTTTTATTTCATAAAATGTTTAAAACGTGTTTTGCTGAAAACTATTTTTTAGTTTCAATTTACTAATATGTCTTATACCGTGTCAACTAAGCTTTAAGCTTATGCTAGGATATTGCCAACGACATTAGTAACGTCACAAAAAGTCGAATTTGTACCCTCGACTACGTGAACAAAAAACCACACCTTCAGTCGTTATGCTATTAATACTTAAAGTTTTCTTTTTATAAGGATGTGCTTTAAATTTTTTTATGAAAAGACTAGAGATATATAAACTAATGTAATCCGCGCCAATCTGGAACGAATCTCATTTAATTAAGCGACAGCTATTACTTGAGCCCCCGCCCCTACTCCATTGCTTGCGATTTTCTTAATTTCCTTTAATTTGTAAAACCATCCGCGCAAACGAAATATGAGTATACTAGATTAGTCACTTGCAAGATTCCATTTATGCCTTAGTATGAGTTTAATAAAAATGTGCACATAAACAAGAAGGTGATGAGATTGAATGTATATGGCTATAAAGGTAGAGAAGGACCGAAGAAGGTGTGGATGGATTGCGTAAAAAAGGATTTGCGTAGGAAGTGTGTGAGTCCCTGATATGACGACAGACAGAGATGTATGGAAGAGTAGAACATACTATGCCGATCCTCCGAAGGGAAAAGGGCAGGTTGATGTTGATATATGTATAACAATACCTAATTTAATAAAAACATTGATAGGTCAATGTCTTCTATGAAGTCATTAATGTCAAAACATACACCCATTTTTGTTTTAACCAGTTTTTGTTATTTTTTATCCTTTGACGATCAATTTGTCAATTGGTTTGGAGTATTTTCGATTAAACACCATTTAATATTAATATTATAATAAGATTTTTGTTTGTAACGCCGGTTTGTTTATGTATATAGAAGTAGTGTTTAATTACACTAATGGAGAAGTTAATTGAAGATGTTATTCGCGAGGGATACAACTGCTAACTAAATGAAGACGAATGATGTATTACCGTACAGTTTTGTAAGTGCAACATTGTCAAAGATGTCGTAAGTTTTAATTGAATTTATCTCGACTTATGACTCACTTTAATTCTAATTAGATTTTTTTTTATAACAACAGAAAAAAATTACAAAAAAGCATTTGATTAAAATACAGAACCGATTAATGTAGGTATTATTTAAAAAAAAACTGTAGAAACTAATATTTTAGGATGAATTTTTACCTTGGTTTCTAATAGGTGTAACTGAAATTTTTTGTTTGACATATTTATTTTATTTTATAATCAATCAGTTTACTGCTAACACTTTTAGAATATCGTAATATTTTTTTACCTCATAATAGAATTATTAATTTTTAAAAAGGTCGTTCGTCACAGTCCCATTAAACGGCCATTAAATCGCGCTAATTGCGCTTTCATGGTGCTTTGTTTTTATTTGCGGCCCATTTTTTGTTGTCCTCAAAAGCTTTGACTGGAATTCCTTTATTTGCGGCAAACAGCCTGTTTACCGACAGCCGCCGGCTACAAAGCCTATACAAAAATTAAACCAATAAATTACAAAGAAACAAGTGAAAATACTTCACAGCATTATTATAAATATGCTCCTATTTTATTTTTAATAGTGATATTGCTGCATTGAGTTAATTTTATTATTGCGAATAAATAGTAGAATCGTTCTCATTAGGAGCATTCAATGAACTGACTCTTTACATTCTTGCAGATATGTTTTTTATTGTGTAACTTAGATTATATCATCCAGTGCAGTCTTACTGTGGGTCCCACCCATCTCTCATCTAATTTTCTGGATTTAATGGACATTTAATGGAAAGGACAACAATATGTTTTTATATGAACTAATCTACGATGAGTAGGAGCTAATCATTAAATGGCCTTAAAAAGTGTAGCTTTGATGATGCCGCAGGAAGTGGCGGCGTCCGGGGCATTGTCAGCGCGCGCCGTCCTGTGGCCGCCCCACTCATCTTCTTAATTGTTTTCTTTCTGCTAAAGCACTCGCCGCACAGTACACAATGGACACTAGCTTTGATCTGCCTTTGAATGTGCCGCTACTCTTTATATCACACGTAACTTGTCTCTATATATACATTTATCTAGTTATTGACAATTAACACACAACGCTTAACAACATAAACAACAAGTAAATAACAGAAAGGTCTTTACTCAATTCAGATAGGTGACACTGTGAATTGAATTAAAGTACCTTAAAACTTGAAAGATTACATCAACTCATAAACTTGTGATCGAAACTCGGGAATGGGAGACAGGGTGAGTTGTGAGTTTTAATTTTTTTAAATAACGTCTCGGGCAAAAGTGTGACGTGACATTCGTAACGATCACAAAACAAAGCACAAATTACGTGGCATCGGCTGAGCCTGTGTGCGGTAGTTAAGCTGGAAGTGCGGCTGTGTGCGTGCGCCTGAATTAGACGCGAAACTTTCAAAGTTTTCCCAAATTTCTGCCCCCGCGGCCCCCGCGCGCCCGCCGCCCGGGATCGATAGCGGCGCCGAGCGAGCGACGACTCCCGCATCCCTGCCTCCGAGAAATATCGGACAGCATTTCCACTTTGTACTACACGATATACCCTGATGAAGTTTGCTATGTAGGGTATTTGAACACAATAATACTTTTATATTCAAAATCAAAATAAATTTGACTAAATCTGAAAGCTGCCAATTCTAGGACGGGTCGTAGTATTTCCATTCCTTGAACTGAACGATATAGTAACAATCTTCAGTCGCTAAGACAACGACCTCAAAACTTGTAACATAAATTTTAATGAAGTATGTCACCAAACTGCAAACAGTTCGGTTACTTAATTATGACATTCTCGTGGACGGCTACTATCAGATAGAACAGTGCTAGAACACTTTTGTTATTATCTGATACACTGCGTGCTGTTTCTTTATTTAACTATACAATTTTTAACGCGGTAACATACTGTAAATAGTAAATGGATATTTTCAAGCATGCATGAAGAAATACGTATGAAGTATTTTCAACGATATGGACATCGCGTGTGTGAGACCCTGACAACTGTCACAGTACAAAACTATATCGACAAGTGAAAATTGGTCGCGTGGCATCGCTTGTCATTAATTGCGGGATTTGCGATGATCTCGAGCGCCGGTCGGCAGGGCGGCACTCCTGGGAGATATCGACTCGCCAATTGCGTTGACAGCGACCCTTCGCGACTGGACACCACTTCAAGTGGGAAAAACTACAGGCTGACACTACTTAACGAACGGCCCAGCGCCCGGGAATTTTCCTGAGTGCTTGTTAATGTTTTATGGGCGGAAGTTTTTCGAAGTAATGCGTAGATTGACACGCTAAGTGTACCTTCATAATTTAACACCTCCCCGCGGCACCTCACACGCGCTTTTATCTTTTTAACAACACATTCTAGCTCGCCATCAGACATCATAATTACGAACCTCTTCTATCCAAATGGAAGTTAAAAAGGCGGTGGAAAAGTTTGTTGATTTATAACAATTAGTATTTGAAATATTGATGGCATAGGGAAAGGGACGAGGGCCGACAAATCATATAAAAACCGCCCCGGACTGAGGAAGCACGGGCTCGCTGCTCAGGGACTTTATTTAGAAATGGAAAGTCTAAAAAATAAACGACAACCGAGTGCAGGGGAATGATTTACAGGGCACGGCACGGCGCGGCGGGGAGAGGCTAGTGCGGGCCTTCGATTACCAGGATGATATTTCTCGATATTAAAGTGTTGTCAAGAGAACTGCGGACAATATGACCCAAGGAAGATTTATTGGTCAATTCGACGTGACGGCAACGGCCATTATGATTATTTCATTATATTGTCTGCGCCGTAAAAACGGTTAGTATTATATTTTATTGCAGGTTCGCGGGTGAATTTTTATTTCAATATTTTATTGCGTTGTAAAAACGGATCCGTTGTGGGTTTTACTTTTGTAAAATGAGATGCAGTACTCTTTAGGGGGGTCTATTGAACTAATCGTGGCGTAGTTCATTGTTTTATGGTATTTCGTAAATACTAAAGCCAATTACAAAACTATGAATTATTCGTCTCTATAATAATTTATACCTATTTAAATAAATATTACGTGAACGTTTTTGTACTTTTGTAAGTGCGATGTGTTGCATGATTTGTGTGTCTCGACGGTATCGGGGGGTCGAGTGTCGATAGCACGTGTTGTCTTACACAAACCTTTTACCTATTGAGTTCCTAAGAACATTCTGTACAATACTAAAGTAGGTATTATAAATTCAGACTTGAATAAATACCTTTTAATAGTAATTTGAATTGGATATAATGATTGTTATTCGTAAAAGAAGTGTCATAGACCAATAAATATAAGTTACAATAAAATATATTGACATTGCAAACCAATAAAATTCTGTGTAACCCTATGTACGCATTTACGTATTCTTTCACGGTAGCATAAGCGCGGACAAGAGCGTTGCTGGTTTATTGAATAAGTGCATGAGTCACGCTGGCATGCTCCGCTGCTCTCCCCATACGTTGTTAGATCGAACGTTACTAGCTCTGTGCTGTTACTTTTTATCCAGCTAATGCCACCGGCGACATGTGTCCGAACACACTTTTGTAATGCTTATGAGTCTTCAAACCTATTGTCGTTTAAAGCTTCACAGTCTACTGACGTTGGACATTAATATATAACTTGTTTTCTAAATGCTAAGAGAAGTTACCGTTAAAATAACTGTGGTTTTCTGTGTATTTACGGTCGAATAATGTTGATTGAAGGTTTGTGCAGTCAATTATCTTACTGTAGGAGATATTTTTATGATTGAATGATGATTCACAGGTGGCAAGTGATAGGTGACTTACATGTTACTATACTAATATTGGCAACAGACTCCGAATTTGAATTAAGAAGATGTTATAATGAGCAATCAGCTCACGATTCTCTCATTGTGAATCTGTGGCAAGTTATCGCGGCGCTCGGGCGCTCGGGCGGTCGCACACCGGGCGAAACTTATCCGCTATTTGAATGGCTTCACATCAGCGCTGAATTTGTAAAGAGTATACGTGCACCGCATGCATATGCCAAGCTTTATCTTCAAGCGCTCTTACTGTTAAAGTTTTCGCCAGCAGGTTGAATGGTGTGTGGCGCGCGCCCGTGTTCACAACGAGCGGACACTGTGCGTAATAACTTACAATGCATTTTGTTATGCTCGTAGCATTGCTTTCGGTCACCGTTTTGTATAAATAAAATCGCTTTATAATAGAAAGAAACTAATTCTATATTTTCTGGGACGACGTAAAAAAAAAACAAAATAAGCGATAGCTTAATATTAAATGCAAATAGATGTAAGAACAGAAACAAATGCACAATTGCGACTTTATATTGAAGTAGACCAGTGGTTTTCAAAATATATAGAAAGACCCCTGAGGTCCACGAAAGGACTTGCGGGTTTAGCGATGGCTGAGGAAGAGGAAAATGAACAAAATATGTAACAGTCAGGGGTTCGCCAAAAGAGTTTTCTGGTAACATTTTGAAAGTGTGTTTTTTCAAAGAAAAATAGACATTCTTGATAATTCTTAATATATGGTAACTCTAATCTCATGTGAGTATAGAAATGTATTGTTTGCTAACACAAAGCTGCGAGATGGCAGGTTCCGGCGCGCGCGCCACTGATCCCGTCCGCAGCCGCTGTCCATTGTACTGTTACAGTGTACTCAGGAGGGCTGACTTCGTTCTTTTCTTTCTAAGATAAAAGTAAAATAAATATACGATATTTTCATTTAACTTTTAAAAGACAGTTATTTTTCCTAAAACCGAAATCATCTTTGAGGAATAATTTTTTTTCTATAAGTTTCGCCGCAGTATAACATTTTTGTGAAACTCTTTTTTAAATAAATTTAGTTTTTTTTTATTTAGTTATGAATCTTGTTAATATATAATGTCCTACTATATTCATAAAAGTTACCTCTCAGTAATTACTTAGAGATCTTTTCGACTTTACAATTGCTATAGTGAAGGGAAATTTTTAAAGTAAATTCAAAATTACTGTGATGATATTTTGAAATTTGTCAAAGTCTATCAATAGACGCAACGTATAATAGAAACCATCCATAGTGTTAAGTCTAAGGGGCAGATTTAAGCCTACTTATTATTTAATTGTCCTATGGGAATCACACAAGGTACGTAAGTCTAACTAGCGGGTCTGTCTGAAGGCTCGTCAGGGGCCCGGACACCGCCTTCGGCCACACGACAGCCTAATTAATTAGGCATAGACATCGGATAAGGCGCCAGAGTTCTTACCTACCTACTGTATTATTCTATAGTGAAAAGTCAGAGTGTGAAAGTGGTGAAAGTAGAAATCAACACGTCATTGGTGAAACTATGTTTCATTTTTTTTCTTTTATTTTTATTCACCAAATGAGCAAAGTCTGTCGTAAAGTTAGTATCTAAATTTACTAACGATTTGAATTTGAAAAGGTACAATCTTATTTATACGTGTCTAATTAATCAAACGACAAAAGAGGACAAACTCGTAGGTACACATCGCAATACAAATGGACGCAGAAACAGGATGGCGAAATAATTTGAATACGTAACGAATCGGAGGGTAACGTACGGCCGTGCCATTCTTTAACTTACTCTCCTCTGGATAAAGAGCTAAACTTGTTTTTAAGGGATGACCGATCGCAAAAATTTATGTATCGTTCGCAACGCCGCCGGCCGAGTCCAACAAAAACACGTTATAGGAAGGGTAGATACAAGAAGACGGCAGATGGAAGGAAGAATTATGCTCCCCGCAGGCTGATGAGGAAAATGCGATTGTGAACTTTTCGCCTCCATGCAAATCGGACGACGGAGACGATATACGCCGGACCCATCGGATTCCCTCGCATCGATATGTCGCCTCCATTTACAGATTTGAATTCCCGCACCAACAAATACGCGGCGGACGCGCGGGGCCCGGCTATTGTGCCGCCACGGGGTGTGTTTTTTGTTTACGCGACTGAGGTATATTCATAGCTACGAACTTTGCGTAAACTTTGATGAGCGTTGCCTCCACTCAATGTATTCAAATTGATTCATTGAATACCGATTGACGGATTGCAAACTTGAGAAAATATTTCGCTAAAATTGTTTTAATAAAAAAATCAAAGCCAATGTAGTTATTCTGCTTTTATTTCACGTTTATTACAATCATTATAGACAGGCTTTACATTTGTACCACGTAAGGTTTCAATGTTTTCCAATATTAGAATGATAGGCACTGTTTAGTTAGGGTTAGTTATTTTATTGAAATACAAATGAGTGTCGGAGGAATGGACCCGAGCGCGGCGTGTGCTCCGAATAAAAGGGCCGTATTAGAATAATTTGCTAGCGAACGAGCACAATTCTTCACATGGAGAGGCCTTAAATTTCACTATTTTACATACTCGGGATTATCATATCTGCGCGGGTGTCGAGGCCCGGGGCCCAGCCAGACCCCACTTTTTGTTATCCGCACCCGACCTCTATCGGACCGTCTCCGAAATATTTAGTTGTTACTTTTTGTTGGGCGGCACGTGAGAAGACTGTTAATCATACCCGCCTTTGAATTTCTCTTTTCCACGCTGCCCCTACAATAGTTTTCAATGTGACTTCCATGAAATACAAACTTATGAAATAAAAATCTATATAAAAGTATGTTTCAAACGAAACTTACACTGAAGAAATATTAAGATATTTGTTAAAATGTTCCCATTTCTTTGAAAAATATAAAAAAGTATTATAATAATACTAAGGCTTAGAGGTTAATCGACATTGAATCAGAACATTCGTAGTTATATCACAGTATTCTAAGTATAGCGACTGGGGAATCGTTTTATATTATTTATATAGTTAGAAGACGAGAAAGCAAGTACAGGCGAGTGGTAGTTTGAGAAACAAAACACCAAAGTACCGCATTTAACCTCAATAACCGACGCAGTATTATTGTTGGCGCTAACCGAACTGCCAGACGAAGCCTTTCAACCCGAGGGGATCAGGGGAGCCTGATCGAAGGTGGGCGAATTAGCCCAACTCTAAAACCTCAATTAAGTCTCGTCTAGTGTGCGTTCAGAAAGGCCACATCCAATTATCGCGGGTGAACCTTTTGTTTCGTCTAGGATACCGAATCTGTGAGACTCTCTGTAAAATGAATTGTTAATATGTGTTTTCAACCGTACATTGTTAAACATATATACATTTCTAACGTTTACAAATTATTTTATTGAAATTCTTAATTGCTAAGTAGAAAGATAAAACAATTAACATTTATTCATATTTTTTTAAAGTAAGAATACAGAAGAACTAAGTCTAGATTGCATAATGAAATTGTGTTACGGATTTCATTATAAGTACAAAATATTCAGATTGACTGTGTGACATTGTGTACACAATTCCGCACTTAGCGGCGTGTTAATTTGACGATGACTGTCGCTCAGGCATCCGTCACCGCCGCGGGCGACGCCTCGCCTCTATGACACCTAATTGTAAGATCATCCAGCGACCGGAAGGGGTGACTGATTGCGACTGCATGACTTGACACATCTCAGTCGGCAACATTAAGCTGCCAGCATTCCGTTCTAAGCGTTCACTTGTATTTAACTAAAAAAAATATAAAACATTACCGAGAGTGTAGACGTAACAATAACAAAAAAATACTTAGCAGAGATTTTAGGATAATTACTCAGAAAGTAAGGAAATCAAGTCTATTGCGTGTAAAAGTATAAAGTTAGAAAGATTGGTAAAATCTAAAATTTAATAATTTTTTTTAACTACATCAGAACACGTACTTTTGTATTACTTTTAAGAATATAATCTACTATTTATTATGTATTGGAAGATGCTTAAATTTCCTAAATTAGCGAATTACGTGCAATTAATTTAATTTTGCCGCCTGGCGACGCGGCGCGCTGCCATCGGAATTTTGGCAAGTAATTGCGAAATTTATTGCAAGGTGCACCTACAGGCGTGATGTTTCACTTTCAACACAATGATTTATTGTCTAAGGGAACAATTTTAATTGCTCCCAGTGACACGGTGTAAACAACTATTCGATTAAGTTAATTTCATTATTTCCCAGCGCTCGGCAATTTGTTTAATGGCCTGGTAATAAGATTTTAGAGCTAACAAACATTTTGAACTTGAATAGAATAGGCAGTGTAAATTATTCATTGCTCTAAAATAATTTCTTATTGAGTGTCTACTACTTCTTGTATATATAAAAATAGTTTTTATTGCATATTGTATGACTTATTATACATAATATAAAGATATGTTTACGTATCTGAAACAAATACTTTAAACATATAAACTTGAATAATTATAACACGAGTTTTCAGCAGGCCACCTCAGGCGCTAAGATGTGCCGCGAAGCATGAAATAAGGCCCCGCACACACGTCCTGTTAGCGTATGACAGCGGCGGTCCATGCAAGCTCACTCATGCATTGCACGTGTGAGCCGGCTTTGCGCTCAAACATGAGTCGATTATGAGTTAAAATTTGAAGATAATTACTAAAGTAGCGTCCAAGCCGAGCATGCAATGAATGTAATAATATTTTATCGCTTTAAATGTTTCAAAAAAAAATTAAAACCATAATGATATAATAAGATATTTTTAACGCATCAAACATAGGTTTATTTAAACTTTACCATTGTATGACCTAATGAAACAAAAGACATCTGTTGGTAATTTATGTTGTATGTCGCATTACGAAGTACCTAAGCAGGAAAGCAATTCCGTCGTGGTAGGTGTTTGGACATATTGTGCTCTGATTGCTGCGAATGTTATTAGTAGCGTCTAATACGTTAACCGCTAAATCTCTCAGACTAGACTATTTGCGAAATAGCAGCAATATCGGGGCATAGCCGGCAGCTCTCTCGCTGACACTGCTCCTTCGAACTTTCTCGAATATCCGCTAAATTAACAAGTATGTTTACCGGCGAGTTCAGCTTGCGCTTCAAATGTTTTTGGCTAATTTTATCGTACAACTATAGTACTATTATCGTATCTATTTCAAATTATTTTATTTAACTCTGAGAAGTTAAGTCGTTTATTTACACTTTCAGTTTTATATGATCGGTAAACGTTGTGCCGTTTGTTTCATTTAACTCTATGCGAAGTATTGTAGCTTTACTACAACAATTTGGTCCTAATAAGTAGAGAATTCTCTCAAATATTCTATAATTAAAATGTGTCTTCCACTTGATTTTTAAGCTCGTATTAAAGAACTCCCGTTTGAGGAGGTATATAGTTATTAATACTAGTCATTTTCATTTTTTTTATTTAACACTGGCAGCCTGATCAGAAAATTAAACACATCGCGGTATTGCGAAAAAATAGGAAACTAATTTCTTCCTTTACACATGGCGATGTAATGACGGAAGCGATCAAGACGTCCACGTGACACGTTTTCTATATTCCTGTTCAAGTATTAATTTTAATTTTGCTCTATAAACAACAGACTACCAATTTCTAAATGCATTAGTAATGTATAGACAGAACCGTCTCATTGCACCGCAAGGGTACACTCGATGAAATTAATTTCCGAGTCTATCGCAGACGAGTCCAATTTTAACTCTTGACCAATAAACTTTGGCAAATATAGTTTTGCTATGTTTGACAGACGAGAACATTTCAACCTGAGTTTACTAGCGTAATATTATTTAAATATTTCCATAGGAAGCTAATTCAGAATACATCTCAAATAAAATAATCTTGTAGTATGTTCTGAAATTGTATATAATTATACTTACTTTTTATTTTGCAAAATATGTTAAGCAGTTATAATCTGCAGGTCCTGGGTTCAAACCCTGTCTTGAACCAATTATTCGATTTTTATACATTTATCCGACATTCTTACGATGAAGTAAAACATCGAGATGCAACTTAAATATATCGTCGAATAATTTCAAAGACATGTTTGAAGTCAATCAACTCGCATACGGGCGGGTCAATTAAGGTCTGATGACTTCTGATATAGGGTAGGTTTCGAGACCCTCTGTGGCAAAGATAATTATACTATGGCGCCGATCGATGTCATAAAATAATTTACAAAAGATTCAATAAGACGTAAAAAATCTGGGCATGTCTTGCCGCACCGTATTAGATTCTGATTTATTCGTCAGCGACTAGGGTGGACAAGGTTTTTCCTTTGGAATATACATCACCAGTTTAACGCGACCTCCCCTGCCCCTGAGTTTCATGTGACACACAGGCGTTAACGGGGCGTATTGATAGACCATCACGTATCCAATGAAAATGGTAATCTTGCGTAGCCTTGAGAAACAAAGATTGCTCCGTCCGTCCGATTGAACGCACCTCCCGGTACTAACTTCCCGCCCATTTAACGTGAATCCATGCAACAAAGGATCCCGCGCGCGAAATAACAAAACTACCAATCCTTCGATTTCCGACTTAAGGCTGAATGTAGATTCTTCTATTTCCCCAGTCACGAACAAAGCCTTTGTACGAAGTTTCCTTACACTTTATTAACTTGCTAGAAGATTATTTTTTGGCAAATGTAAGAGAACAAACTGTGTAAAAAAATAAAAGTAGGTTATAATTTTTTTTAAAATTTCTGTCATCGGTGACTCAACTGAGATTAATTAATTCATTGAACTGAAATGACTTGTGTTAATTAAAAAAATAATAATAGTATTAACCCATATATACTTGTTTCAATTTATATAGCACTAAACAATAGGAATAAAATACAATGAAATTTCCGGAAGCCCTCTGTTTGCTGTATTTTAATAATTACTTCTTCTGATTTGTTTGCGAGCCTCGGACTCGAGGGTAAAGTGAAAAGTGAATCGGGGGATGGACGTCAATAAATAATAATAATAAACGCCCGTTACACGCGGACGGAAACATCTTTTGAATCTGTTGCGAAATTTAACTTTTAGGACAAAATACAGATTTTACCAATGCACCTTCAAATATCTAGCGAATGAATTTGGAATCTTTAAATAACGTATTTTTAATTAAAACGAACTGCAAACAATACAAAAAAACGGTCATGAATGTAACCAAATTATAGAACGGCTGAACTGATTTTTCTTATCTCAGTATTGGAATGTTCATGGAGGTCTAGGGAAGGTTTAAAAGATGAGAAAAATAAGAAAAACTCCCGTGAAAGCCTTAAAAACAGCCCTTTTCCATTTCCCATACAAACGTTTTTTTCCCGAGGAGGAAAAGTTTTTTTTTGTATTTCCTAAAAATTCAAAAATCTGTTTATTTATTGCCTTTAATGCGAAACAGAGTTCGCGGAGTCAGCTAGTTATAATATAAAATAAAATAACGCTCGTATAAAAGGTCGTTTCGATCTTTAGGTGTGTTTTGTTAGGACACAGATCCCTTAGCTTTCGAATGATTGAATCAATTTGTTTCTACTCCATTTAGTTTGCCTGTTTTGCTTTTGATTACAAATGTTTGTTGTATAAATTCACTTGGAGTTCATACACATACAATTCTTGATGATTCATTACAACATTATATTGTATATAATCTATATTATAAATACGAAAGTTTGTATGAATGTTTTTTTTTTAATTGGATGAAATTTGGTATATATAGAACTTTGCCTGCAAAAATCATAGAAAAATTAAAAGAAGAG
>JAODUI010000027.1:2396490-2408749 GCA_027563995.1 Papilio gigon
GCTTCAATTGGAAATTAAACTTTAGGTGGTAAGTGTAAAGTTGGAATTACATTAAACTATTTTTATTATACAGGAAGAAGGATTGTTATCTCGTAATAAGTAAAATCTTCGAATTCTTGGTATCCACCGAACCTTTAAAAACAGATACACTTTTGGCAATCTCTTTTAATATTTTCAAACTTACAACTTACTTTCGTTTTAAATTAACTTTAGGTGGTCGTTGATTTATCCTTATTTCTCCTCCGAGTCTTGTCCTTTGAGTTCAATGTATCAATTGATATTAGCCTGTAAATTTTCAGTGCAAGGAGCATCATAGGAACTATTTCCTTATATATTGAATCCTCTAAGTAAGATGCAGCGAGTCATCTCACACGACATCAGTCACGTACAACTGGAGGAAGATGGGAAATCGATGTCATTATGATAGATTATCGGCTAGGGATGTGTCGCGCGCCCCTAATTGGCTTTGTTAGGAATGCCCGTCTTCGGCACCTGAGTGCTCTCGATCGGGCGCCGGCGACTAATTTGACGGATCGATGGGTGCTCGCTGTCAGTCTTAGATGACCTTAATGTCAGTTACAACGGTCACGTCTGATGGTACTTTTAAGTTATCTTACCATGAGTGGATTTTGAATAGTTTCATGCATTGAATATTTTGAAATAAGAACTAAGTTTAGTAATTTAGTGGAAATTGAGCTTAATGTAAAACAATAGAGACTAGATAACGATCACGCAATGAACACTCACACTTAAAAAGGTCGCGCGATGGGACTGAACTAGTCGGTACGTCCACGTAATGAATAAATAATTGAACACAAAAAGATTTTTCGATATTAGTAAGTAGTTTTCTAAAAGTCGATCGTGTAGGATGAAAACACTTAGAAGACTTCAAAGTGCTGTAAAACTACTTAAGTTTAATTTATATTCAGAACGTTAAAATTATTATAATGCGTATCCTAACCTCGAAATACGCAGACGTCCTGAGGGAGCTCGGCAGTTAGTACCCAGGGTGCTCACATGCCCACGTAACTCGACAACGTAACGAGTATGCAAATTAAACGTGTTTCATCTTGGCATTTTCACGGGAGCATGTCACTGTCAAGCCCGTATGTCTGTTTATTAACTTTTTGCTAATTAGACGGGCCCGGGGCACGTCTGCAGTGTGTTGGCATTTTTAATTATGCGTGATAATTTTACGCGTCTACCTATTGCCCCGCTGTCGGTCTTGCGTTTAAACCAATTACCTTTTTCATTGTTTAAATAAGTGCTTTATTGTAAAAGATCTGTTTAATGTCATGTTTAATTTTAATTATTTATACAGGCTTGATAATTTAGGACTGTCGAAAAAATTACACTTTGAAGTCTTAAGTTTGCACTGTAGATAGCGAATAGTACAATGTATTATTTATACAATTAAATTATTTTAAAAACTTAGTACAGATTTCATTTTAAGTAAGCACGTTTAAGAACAACTAGATCTATTACAAACGAGCGTGTAATAAACAACATGTGTTAGAATTACTTAAGTCGCGACAAATGACTTTTTAATTGCTTCGCGCGTTAAAAATGTCACAAATCAAATTACAGGGAATGAAAACAAACAGAAGGAAGGGTAAGGTTATGCCGTGTAATCAC
This sequence comes from Papilio gigon, assembly GCA_027563995.1. NCBI lineage: Eukaryota > Metazoa > Arthropoda > Insecta > Lepidoptera > Papilionidae > Papilio > Papilio gigon. Next base: position 2,398,126 of record JAODUI010000027.1, read on the forward strand.
TTCGGACTGTCAAACACACGCAGCGCAGGTAGGAGAGCTTACAGGCGCATTTAACTTAAAATTTTCACTCCCCAATAGCTTTTTACTAATTCGCCAAGTGAAAAGGGTTCGCCGAAGTAATACAGTTTACTGCTTATTCAGTATTTATACGTTTAGGGGGCTGCCACTCGTCTCTAGACGTCGGCCGGTGTAAGGAAAATTTGTAAAATTTGCTTCAATTAGCCGCCAGCGTTACTCAGTACCTAATGAACACACGTTAATGATAAAAGCGGTTCAGCCCAACAGACGTAGGCATAAAGCACGTTTTAACGTAGGACAAGAATTCTCTATTTCGATTAGAATTATACCCAGGGTTAGGTGGCGATACAAGATACGGAAGTGATGAACCAGTTTAATATATAGAATTTCTACTTAGAAAAGGACACATTTTTGATTATGGTATAACAGAGCAAAATAGTAAAAGTCTCAACTAAATTTCCGTGTTCGTCACAATTCAATAATTTGCAGAATTTTTGAGAAGCATTGAATGAATATCTAGACAAAGTAGGTGAGTTAGGCGTAGTTCTGAAAAGATGAACACTTGAGGTATTACCAAACTTGTATTTTCGGGCGTGCGAATGCAAAACCATATTAACTCGTAAACATAAATTGCCAATGATATGTTTTATGTAGAATATGTTAGCAATAAAATAAGTTAACATGGCCGTGCCGAGTAGTGCGTAGGTCGTTTGATCGAAGTCGGTATATTATTAAAATCCGTCAAAGTTAGATAGGCAATAAAGGAGAAACGGGCGCCGAGCGAGAGGTGCCTTGTTTACGAACCGGCTCCTGTCTCCAATCGCGCGTAATGTATTTATGATTATTGTCGAAGCCTGCCAAGGGAAAATTCGCTAAAAGAAACCAGATTTTTTTTTACTGAATTCTTCTTTGCTTTTTCTTTACACGTAAAGTTTTTTCGTTCTTACAATGCTAATATATTTTATAAGACCAAAAACAACCTTTATTAAATCGTCATATAGCCGTGTAATTATTACATACCTAAATCTTAAAATTAATTATATAACAAAACAATACCACAGAGACATCAGATTGTTTCTAAGACATCGATCCGTGTTTAGACTTGTAGAGGCAATGAAGAAATGCATTGGCTTCATGCTTCAAAAACAAGGCGATTAAGGAACCCTCACATAGCGGGATAGCCGAACAGCTATAGACTCCTAAGCAAGGCAAGTCTATCGACAGCAAACATTGTATATTAGCCGTCGATGCCCTAAATATAAGAGCCCCCGTCTTAATCCATCGGTGGTGAGACTGAGCCTCTTCTTAATCCATCACGTAACCGAGAGCCGTCGAGAAATCGTGTTACATCAACGAAAAATGTATTAGAGGGGGGGCTGCCCCCCTTTATCGGACAAACTTTGCTAATACCACCCTCTAACATAATCGCAGAGCCTTTTACGAGAGGAATTTATAGGGATGGTCCCGATTTCTTGGTGTATTTATGTTTGAACGTGGCCGGTACGTGCTGGCATGCCTCGGTAGTTAATTACGACAAATAAAACGATCCAGACGTTATCGAAACAATAAATTTAGTTTTAAAATATTACCCTTAGTTTTGTTTTCGAAACACGAACACAACACTTTTGACAACTTGAAACTATTAGGTTTGATTTGTTTTGTGTTTTATTATAACAAAATGTTTTTTTTTTAATAAGTAATAAGTCGATCATTTAGTCAAACAAATATACATACTAATACGTGAACCTTGCATCTCTTTATAAGTAAATTCCGAGAACACAAGAATTTTAACATTTGAACATTAATGTGAAGAAGACGTGAGATAGTTACTTTTCTTGGTTGACTTCTTAACTAATAAATAAATATTTATTAATCAAATATAGGTACTTGTGTTAATTTTCAGTAAAACAATATCTTGATATTTTAATAATTTAATTACAAATAATAACATCAACAATACCGGCTGGGGCTTATTTATTGGCTTTGAGTATTCGTAAGTTATCGATTGTGAAAGTCTTAGTGTAGTGTTTGGAGCGGGCATTGACGGCGACGTCAAAGTTGTGAAGTCTTAGCAAGTCGGGCCCCAGGTGAGAACGCGCCGCATGCCCAGCGGCCACAGATCTCATGAGCTGCTGTCTATTGATACTAAATTCTATTCTATTTTATTTAGCTGCAGACTGTTTTTTTACAAAAAATGTAATTCATTTGTATCCTCAAAACATTTAGTAAATTTCATTATGATATCATTAACAAACAGTGCAATTGATTTCATGATAAATTCTTAATATTTCACAATAACGTTAAGATCTCTAAACATCGTCATTTTTAACAAAAGAGTTCGAGTTTTCAGTTAAAAATCAAGGTAGGTCGGTCTTTATAGAATGTTTTAACATCTAAATATAGAAATGCAATATTCAAATTAAATCTCACAACGTAAAAGTTGAAAACATAAATTGGACATTATGTTACAAATAAATATGAATTCAGTATGCGTCACTGTAGTAAGTGAATCTGACAATGCAGGAGTAGGTGCACTTGTGTAATATAAGTAGGGGACGTAAGTTGTGGCTTTGTTCTGGAAACTTCGCCCAGTATTGTGCTGTATCTTATTGCATGTGCGGCGAATGAAGGTAACGTCTGCGCTATGCACCACTCTCTACACAATTCATCTTTATATCGAATAAATGATTTCACAATAAATTCGAGTTTAATTTAACCGTAAAATCATAATCAAAATTCTCCCAATTGTTTTTCCATTGAGAAAGTTGGAACGGATTCTATTAAAAATATTTATTTTAAATTTAATTGAAAAGTAATTATGATTCTGGAAAGTTTGCGGGGCCGAGTCAGCCTATACGAGATGTTCACGCTTCAATTGAGCCAGTTTATGGCAAAATTAATTACTGGCTAGAGAGGATCGACTATAATAGTTTCCCTGCGAAATTATTATTGTGAGGGGTCCACCGCCGACGAAATTGTGTCCGAACAAGAAAATTAGTGAGCGTAAAACGGGGTGCGAATTTGGAAATCAAAGAGCCTGCAAAACTTATTTGGAGTCCATTGTGTTGGCCCATCATTTACATGGGACGATACCTATACGAGATTTGCACAAATTGTCTGAGCGGTGCGTCCGCGGTGGCTTTTGACGATGTGTTGCCGCGCGGAACCGGGAACACTTCTGAGTGATTTCATTTTATACATTAAAATTTCTATGTAACATAAATTATTATTATTAATTTTATTTGAAAATCCCTCATGTAAAAAAGAAACAATATTTTGCAAGCAAACTTTTGAATTTCTGGCGACGTTATTTGACTACTAATACCTTTGTTTATCATAACAATTAATTATGATACAGTCCAAATCTTTATACAGAACATATAAATTAAAGTGAAGACATTAGCTAAACATATATTTCTAGAAGATGTAGCAAACGAGAGTCAAAGTACACGGCGCAGTCTCGGCGGACGCTCCGCGATATTGCAATATATGGCTGCCAGGGGAGGATACAGCTGAGATTCGCCCAAACATCAGATTTATGGCTTACCTTCAAGAATATTAATCAATTTCCAGCGTTATTTCACGATTGAATATAACAAAGCTTTTTTCAGAACGTGATGGGAAACACCCTGCTTCAATTGTGACTGTACGTTGGTAGTCTTAGGATAAAATTTTAACTAAAGTCTACTTATTTTCAAATTTATAAAAAAAAACTTCGTTAGGTTTGGTATTGATATACATTGTTAATTACGTCATGTATATTTTTCACTAATATTGAGGAATTAGGAGAAAAAAACAAAGTTACTTTCAAATTGAAAAATCGGAAATTGCACTTAGCGTCATTACGAGCTAGTAGATGTAAAAAAAAAACAACAACAAAAAGCTCGCAGTATACAGGTGCATATAAGCTGCCTAAACGTAGCGGTATAAACTGACAGCTCATAAAACACAAAGAAAGCTATGAACCACGAAAGAATTAAGTATGAAATATGCGTACCTCTGGCGCTCTTTGATTTATGGGACGGCGATTTGGTTTAAATAATGTTTTGTGCGTCTTAGATGTTCCGCGGAGACGCGAGGGAGACTGAGAATATTAGTAATTTGTTGCTAGTAAAGTGAACTGATTTTAAACTGTATTTGTGAACATACTGTTGAAAGTAATAGAAAAAAATGTCTGGCAGTGGGCAGACAAGGGTTGATGATGAAGACGATGAAAGTGAACTAAATAACATGGAAGTTTAGCAGTAAATTCAGATCTAAAAGAGGTAAGTTCGTTGTAATTAACCGTTACAATTCAGCTATGCATACATTTCGGAACAAAGCTCGATGCATTCAGGAGACTTAGCGGCGAACGTTTAAAACTGGTAACTAATTTACGTGAGTTTGCATTGCGCGAGTTCATTTGGGCGTTCGCTATCTTACCCGCTCACGAATAAAGCCTGACCGTAAATCCCCGCAGACAAAACTGGCTCACCTGCACTCATTATATTTACGCCGCAATAATAAAACTTTCCAGCACTCGCTGTGAATATTGAATTCGTTGCGGCGCGGAGTGAGGCGGTCGCCTTAGTTATTGCCGTCAGTTATGCAATATGCTCCGTAGGTTTTAATAAAGGCCCGACCGAGGGCATTTGGAAAAGTTTTCGTTTCGCGAAGGCGGCCGCTGTTGCGCCGACAATGAGCCCCGCAAAGCCGCGCCGGATCCACTTCAGGCATTTTCGCTTGCCTAATAGCTGTGTGTAATATTGTCGTACTTCTGCTGCGGTTTTATATTAACACTTGCAACAAAGCGTACGTGAAACCTGAGTTCAGAGAAATATAGATTAAAGAAATATATTAGGAAAATTTTTGAATGCTTTGGAAGAGTTTCAAAGAATCAAGATCAAAATTTCTAAGTAAGGGTTCATCGTAGATCTTTTGTCGAACAACTATTTTTCTTCACACTTCAAATAATAATAATAGTTCCAGAAAATATCAGAGATAAACACAGGACCCAATCAATATTGATAGAGATGGAAGTGACATAAAAAAAGATACCGAGCTATCTTAACATTGAAAATTAAACTAAAACTTAAATTAATTACAACAACGTTGTGTGAGGTATAAAGTAAACGGAATGAGAAAGCATCTCGAATGTAATCCAGCCATCAGCATTGATTAAACAGAAGCCGTTGTGAGGCAAAGTGAAAAGTTCCTTCATCATTTAGCGCGCTGTCTCGCGTCAGACAAATGGGATATCAGGCGATGCGTCCTGCAGGTAAAATGCACGACTTAATGCGATCCCTTCAAAGCATCCGAGAGGGTAAACAGTCGGCTAGAGCAGATGTTTATTTTATCCACTCATGGTCTTGTGCAATATTTGATAACATTTTGGATTACAATAAGGTGTGTAGATATAAAGTAAAATTATATAGTTACGTTTGGTAAATTTATTTCTTGCTTAATTTCAAATTGATTTGCCGGTAGTTATAATCAATTATTCTACTCAGATTTAGTAGTTTTCTATTATTTCAAATTTGTAAAAGCTAGTACATTAGTTAATTGCATAATAGTTAATTGTGTAAAGAATATTATTCTTTGAAATAAATATAAAATAGTGGTTCGTTCAGATAAAAATGATAAATAAGTTAATCTATCGAATTGTTGGTATTTATAAATTGCTAAAATGTTTTTATTATTTCTACATTATCCTGATACCTTGTAGTCTTTGAGGATGTAAGGGGATACCGCGTACATTATCAGGCGACCTGCGGAAATTGCATTAGCTGCATCGCACGGTTACAGCTCTCCTGCTCTCAACTCGTCTGTTTATTTGTCTAGAACGTTTCACTGCCACGAATTAGGCGAAGTGAAATTTAAACAATATCTTTAAAAATTACCAAGTGTTTTGCCTAACACTGACTATAGTGAAGACTAATTTTTGAATCTGGATTTTTTTTCTTTGTCGTATAATATAATTTAAAACTGTCTGCACACAATTCGTGAACAGAGAGAGGGTATCAACGTCACATCAGTATATTTCAATCCGTTATTTACCGTTTTGAAACAAAATTGTTTGACGTTGTTCAAATAGAAAGCATTCATAGGACGTCACAAAGCAATATTCTGTTTGCTACAAGCGTGTGGGCACAAAGGTGCACTGGGTGCATCGGATTCCATGACGAGGTTTCGAAAGTTGCCGGATGACGTCAGAACTAGCGGAGCGCCGTCTCAACCAGGAAATTGAACTCACCTTCACATTCGACGTACGAAACAATGCTTTGTTAAAGAACATCTAATACATTTGTTCGACTCGCTTTGTTGATTGTATTTAAATTGAATATCGATCCTTTAAAACAATTTAATATAAATATACTTAGGTTTCTATAAATGAAAAATTTATTCTTTATCCGATAGTTTTCTTGTACTAGTGTTTTACAAGATATGATTGTATTAAAATGTTTAAAACTAGTTTGATAATAATGTAAAGGCTGGTTGGTTGTACAGTCTCGATAGAAGCCTCTCCACCGTGGAGGTGATGTATCCGTGCTCGTACAACGTACGCCATTGTAAATATTAGTTCGCGAAACTCATCAATTCCGCGCCCGAACTTAATAAAATACTTGGAGCTTAATTGAAAATGAATACTGGCGGAGTCGATGCGATCGATAGAATATTCCGCAGCCTTAATCCGCGATAATGAAGCGGCCCCGCGAAGGGTTGCGAGGGGTCCGGTAATAAATGTTGCGTTCCAAATTTAAAATCAAAGTGCGGAATAAATTTTGATTAAGCGATTAGCCGAGAGCCCGTGAGGTGTTTGTGTTTCTTCGCTGCGATCACTCCTCCTATAACGTCGACTCGGCTGTTGACATTACTATGAGGTACACCCTGTACATAGAAGCGATTGACGGAATTATGAGAGAGTTTCTGATGAGATTTTCCGATACCCAAGTAAGTGAAAAGTTTATGATTAACGTGAAATTTGTCAATATACAAATATATGAGTACATAATTGTGAACTAAGATGTAGTCATCCCATCAGTCACCTACTTATAACATGTAAACTTTCGTTGATGAACAATGACGCTTATAAACTAAGAAATATATTGTACAATCTAACATAAAATACCTTCGGTAGATTGCAAATTGCCTCCCATAGTACTTAATTATCAGAATTATGAATAAAGTTCGCACATTTAGCATAAACAAATTCAATCCGACAGTGCGCAATCTCGAGGTATGATCTGAATAATTGAACAGTAAATCACAATAAAACGTCGGATGCGAGCATAGCATGCAGTTAGCATGGCTCCGAGAGCGGCCGTGATGCATGCGCTGCATATGCACCGACATTTGATCACCGCCACGGTAATGCACCGAGCAAATTCATTATGATTTTATTCATACACTAGCTCTCAGTTAACTCTGTTTAAGAACGTTGCAAGAAGATATTGGTTTGATTTAAAAATTCTAAGCATACGTTTGTTTCGATGCGTAATTTGGAAGAAGTCACATATTTTTAATTGATTGTTCACTATCTTTTACGTTTGAACGTTTCGATGAAGATTTGCATTCTTAAGTGCACTGCCCTTATATGTTGGCTACGTATTCCGAGATTTTATGTTTAATTTCCCCTAGTAATGTGACTAACATATCCTTTCAAAGAAAGCAACGAAACGTCATTAAGCAGTAATTACGGCGACACGCAATTTTACAGCGTCTTCATTTGTTATTTTTCATTCTATACGTGTTGTGTTATTTATAATTAAAAATGAAAAACATTATTCGCTATCCTCTAGTAACATTCGGTCTTCAATATATTTTTAGCCGATAATTTTACACATTAAAATTATGTTTATATCATAGAGAAAAAAATGTTCTGTACATGTATTGACAATTTTTATGAAATCGTTAACACTATTACTTGTGAAAAAAAATTCGAAGATTTATTCAAAGAGATAAAAAAAAATGCTAAAATTAATTTAAGGATCTTAGGTCTACATAAATTACAGTAATGCATAAGGTACAGGAATTGATTTTGTGGTGGACTTAATTAATTATTAAATTGTGGAATTCAAAAGGTTTCACAAAGTTATGCTTGTTCGATACGAAGGCGTGTCTCGAGTTTCTTTTTAGCTTTAAGATACGACGAGCTTGTAAGATATTTGTATTGAGAATAGATTTTTTTTTTAATATCACCATTTAATCTTCCACTTCAATCACTGTCTTGTGTTGTAAAAATTTATCCGAATTCCTATGATTCTTTTAATAAAACCTGGGAAAATAATTGTAATTTTCGATATCTTACGCAAGTAATTAGAACAATGACTACTGCTTTCCAATTATAATTGTTGTTAATAACTGTAGTGCTATATTATTATTATATTATATTTGTCGCGACTAAACCTCAAGGTTAAATCTATAATTAAGTGAATGTTCAAGATGGTTATATAAATTCGATGTCATCTATTTAAACTTTTAAGAGGACATTTTTTAAAATAACGTCCATTGACGTTCGTGATACTAGATGAATTAGATTCGTTGTCATTATACTAACTTGAGTTGGTATTAGATTATGAATTAAAAAAATGTACGAAATTTTATTGAAGAAAACGTAAACTACTGATGTTAATATTATACTCATGATATTATTCATGAAACGTTGCAAATGCCTCAGCCTGAAGGCAGGCAACCTTGTCTAATAAGCAGAGCACTCAGGTTAATGAGTTTACTGCATCCCGGAGGCAGTAAGTTTTTAAAAGTGTAAAACTTGAGGCGCTGTGCTTGCCTTTGCGCCGTTGGCAATTAAATTGCTTGCATTCGACGTTCGTATTAAACATTCGTTTTGCAACCTCTCTAGCCCGGTTTGATCGCAAATACTCGACTCATGACCTACATCCGACTTCTGGTTTCGAGTATTGCTCTCGTATATTAGTAATTACATTAATTTTAACATCGTGTAGTTTAAAATCATGTTATTTACGAATTTTATAACTCTTATTTACAATTTTATAATGTAATGTATAAGGCGATTATTGAACTCTTGTGGCCTAAACGGATCTACTGATTTTTATGAGTGCGGCATTATTCACTTCATGTTATTCCTAAGATGTCTTCTTTGTTGCTGCAATCTTACCAGACTTGTCGTGAACATTCCAGTGACCAGCTTTATAGCCGCCACCTCTCCCTAATTCCTGCATGTTTAGTACATTGGAGTGATGTTACTTAGCGATCGTCCTTTGTTCTTTTTTTTAAATTCAATAACTTACATAAATGTCGAAATATTTTTTAGCAACTTGTAAGTTATTATTTTATACGGGTACAATTTATTAAAAAAACGTAAATTGAAAAATGAGTATAACTTAGGCGTTGCAAAATAGACGAGTTGTCGTGTTGCCAAGATGTGATTCAATGCCTCGAGTCAAAAGTTAGGAGATAAATAATATCAGTAGCGCTAAGGAATGGAATGGCATCATTTGGCTACTTTTCAACAACATTAGAGGTGATATTTACAATGCCAGAAGGAGAAATTGAATTGAATTGAAATAATTTTAATAAATCATATTTTATAAAATACCAGCTTTTGCCTGAGGCCTTAAAGAAGCTTAGTGAGTAACGTTAGTGCTATTTCAAACAGTAATATATCTTTGTGCCGAATCAAACAAAATACAGCTAATTGTCTCTTTGGGGAGATGAAATGTTCGAAATTTAAGGCAAAGTAAAGAAGTTTTTGTACCAGTTATATTTTCTAATGGCCATTAGTTTATAGAAGAAGAAAAAAAAACAATATCAAGGTCCATAAATATTTTCACTATCAATGAAGAAAAACAAAACATTTTTCATCCGGGACCATTCCTTAATCCAGTAGCACCGGGGAGTTGTAACGACGTTAACCGGTCCATTTCTCAATTTTCTCGTGCATCGGAACCCCTTCGTTCTTGAGATGGACGCACAAAAGATATACCTACTGGTAACCCTTCACAGCCCGCGGCTCTTCGCTCAGATACTGTACATCGACTCTTGTTTTATTGCTTTAAGAAAAATTTGAGTGTAGAATTAAACTTTTAGCTTGACTATAATTAAGTCTATGACGCAAGGGGAACGATTAAAATATACCAGAAATGTTAAACGACAGTAGTATATGGTGACAAATGTAAAAAGTGACAATCAAAATTATTTCTTCTAAAAAATTATAACGCTAACAATAGATGCTAATTTTTATCAGATGTCAAGTGATAGTCGGTACCGACACCGTTTTACAAGTGAGTTAAGCCGTTTTATAATTGGTCTAGTGAAATGTCACATGAAAGTTTTAATAGTTTACATGTGAAGTTGTGTGCGTAGTATTATATTATTTTATTTAAAATATAATTAAAATCGTGACATCAAAATTAAAGAAGCTTTTGTCGCTTAATTCCCACGGTAAAATCTCGTGCTGTCTGCCATTCGTGGTCGCATCCGTTTCCTCGCGGCATTATATTAAATTTTATTATGGTCCTGGACTAAGTAATGGGAATATCGTGTAAGGAGCGGCCGTCCGGAGCCCTAGGGCGTCATCTTAAATTAAAATCTTTATACTTACAAATAATATTACTCAGACAAGCTATTACTATAAACTACTAGATTT
>JAODUI010000027.1:2408849-2430484 GCA_027563995.1 Papilio gigon
ATGAACAGAGTTTGTATAAATCCTTGCGCTATCAATAAATGCGGAGACAATGCTGAATGCATTCCTGAAAACCACGTAATATCGTGTAAGGAGCGTCCGTCCGGAGCCCTAGGGCGTTGGGGTGTCGGGTGGGACGGGGGTGATTAAAATTTCGACTACCGCTGATGACACAACAGTACTGCCTAGTGGAAGGATTAATAGAGGTTTTATGAGTGGATTACATTGCTCTGTAGTGTTGCGTCGCGTGAAGCCATTGTTTATTTTGTTATTAAAGCAAAAGTATGACTTACGTATATTTTATTCTAGTATATTTTTTTTTAGGAATACTGTGTACTTACACATGATGTTTTTAATAAAAATTTCTACTACAGCTCGTTAACAAACTACTAATTTAACTCGAAACATTATTTGAAATAATCATACAATTTTTTTTTTTAACTCAATTTAATTCAAAAATCAGATTTAAAGAACAAATATGAGGCGTTTGTATGTCACGTGACCTGCGAACTGGCGAGCTGACAACCATGCGAAGCAACTGATTATATTTTAACGAGACTTGCTCCTGTTGTCGCACAAAAGGTATTAAACCAGTAATTCGTAAACTGTTTACAAAAGCATTCTGTTTAGATTTACACCGACTATAAATTAAAAATTAGAACTATAGTCGTTTGGTTGCGATAGTCAAATTATGTTGTATTGAATTTATCTAATCAAAATTACTTACTATTAATATAATAAAATACGAGTTAGAAAATTGATGCTAAACGGGTATACTTGAACATCAATCGAATGTGGGTCTTCGGCTCCAAAGACAGTTAAACTTAAGTAATTCCTCAATAAATCGCAAAGCGACCACTTCGCGCGCTGATCTTTCAAGTGTGAAGGTTTATTTAAAAAGGCGGCAATATTTCTTCCCTCCCCCAACCCGAGCTCACTTCGTTATATTTATTAAAACATCGCCCGAGATTACAAAGAACACGATATTTTTTTTTTACACCGAAAGATGTGAAAACCAATTAAGGAGATAAAAAGAGAATCCAGCGAGGTGCCTGCATTAATTTCTTTTTTGCGAGGATTATTTTAAAATTGCATTATATTCTTGTTAAGACGCCGCGCTCTCGGTTAATGATAGCACTACCCCTTCCTTTTTAATTGCCCCGGGCTATTGCGAAATGAGTAATCCAGAGGTGCTCGACCGGCTCCTGATAAAACTTTGGCGACTTCTGAAATCTAAAACGCATATCAATTCGGTATCGTGAATTTTCTCAACGCAGCATTCTTATCCCACTTATTGGCCATCGTATAATTACTGTTTTCTCTGCTGACACTCCAGGTACTTAATGATTAATACTTCGGGTTTTTCTTTAATTGCTATAGTGGTTAATTTCGTGATAAAAACAATAGAGTAGCGATTTGTTATCACTACAATACAATATAGCATGACTGCTTATCAGTTATTCTATAGCAACATGAAACAACACTGATCGAATAATAAAAAGTAGCGGAAATGGAAATGAAGAAATAATACCTTCCCACGCACAAATAAATTATGCGCCGATAGTTCCTACGTGAATTCTGACACGGATCGCTCAATTCGGGGCAGGAGTTCCCGAATAAGTGTTCACCAGAAGTGGTCACGATTACAACGTAAATTTATTTCACCTATCTTGCGTTTAAATCATTGAAAACTATCCCTTAAAGCCAACTGAATAAGGTACACAATGATCGTAACTTTAAAGTGGTGGTAGAAGATTGCGATTACAAAATCAAAGATAAATTTGCGTTAGTTTTATGCCATTGTAGGCGTTATTGTTAAGAGCATAGGAACTACGAAGGTTGGAAGATAACGTAGATTTGAGGCAGTCTCGGTTTATTAGTCATCGATGGTGGTGCGATAGGGCGGTGCCAGGCGCGGGCGGCGCGCACGCATGCACTGTCAACACTACCCTAATGAACGGCAGTTACCCAACGCACGTCATACTAAATGTCGCTATACTTCCTGCAGTAATTTCATTGTAATTTGTGCGTATTTGTCATGTGACGAAAATTATGACACTATCGTGAAAATATGAAATTTTAACTTAAATCGTTACTGTATCGTGACAGAAGAATATTTTGCCTTTCATATAAACTGCACGTTCATGCAGAAATTTATAATTTGGATATAAAGAGTAACATACAATAAGTTTGGTTTATTTTGAAAAGAAGAACTTCTTTCTTTTAAACGTCGCTAATATAACGTTCCTTTTAATTGTACAATTTGTTTGCAGTTGTATTTAGTTTAAAACAAAAAGACGATAAAAAGAAGATTGGCAGTCACGAAGATCCAAGATGCCGTGTCCGCTTGATAGATGTCACGAGAAGTAAAAATTAAGGTTGTACGAGTGTGCGACGTCTGCGAGGAGGAATGCTAATTACAGTTCATATTTATGCGACTGCAGCGGTTCGTGACAACGCCACCGCACTCACAAAATAAATCGCGCTAATCTTCTACTAGCGTTGCTGCAAACGAATTGGATACTGAAGGAAATTCTAGTAGAATTTAAAAGCAAAACATGCCTTAATTTATAGCAATAAAACTAACTGACATTATTATTAATTCGAAATCTATAACGATTTAAACATTCTGTAAAGAAAAGCACAAGGTAAACTGATATAATAACCAAGGTTAACTAGATAGTACAAATAAATGGCTAGTTCGTGTATTGGTTCTGTTGTAATTTATATATACGTAAGCTAAAATCAAGGGAATGATTAATTATGAGAATTAGTGTTCATTAAGAACTTTGTAAAAACGATCTCTGGATACCTTGAAATCAACTCGATGAAAATCTATAGTTAACTAGGATTTATATTGGTATAAATTCAAAGACAATAATGCGAATGCCCGTGAAATGTGAACCATTCGGTTAAGCGTTCTGTAAGCGCATGTGCCACTACCGCAGAGCTTTGGATTTTCTACAGGATACAGAATGAGCGATACGAGTGGTTAAAAGAAATTACTATTATGAATAACATCAATGCAAATTTACTCTATTTGTAGATTTAAAAAATATATATGTACGTCCGTCACATATCTTGATGACGTCACATCTTGTTAACAGATCCCAAATTTCAATATACTAATGCTAAGGTAATAAATATTCATTGTAATCAAAATCACTTCACAGTGATTTTATCAAAACATTTACACCCTTTATAAAACCGAATCGAAAAGCCTGCAATTTTGTTATCAAAACCAACATTGTTAAGCTTTCAGCGTTTGCGAAATCCCTAAAACAACAAAATAGAATTTGCCGGTGCGGGCTAGGCTGTAGACGGCAGGCGCGGGCGGAAGTGGCGTGCGTTTGGGCGGCCGGAAGCCAGGCGCCACATCCGAGCCCAGCTCGACACACGAATGAACAAGTATCTTGTTGGATCGCTTGCGATTTGCGACGTTCGAAATGAATCACATTTTTGATATACGAATTAAACTTTTATTATTAAACTTTTAAATTACCCTGTCCCTGTAGCACGGACTATTGCAATTAATAGTGGTATAAATTCAAAAATGAGCAAGCTGAAAATCAACGCGGAGACGGTCCAGGCCGTCCCTGCATATGCTGAGCTGGATCCTTTTACCACACATTTATTTTGTTTCTTGTTTTTTTTTATAGTTTCGAATTTTTGTTAAATTTTGCGTGGCAATATTTCTTTCACTTTCTTTCAATTATACTTAATTGGTTCCAAGGTTTACTTTGTAATTAATAGCTACTTTTACGTGACTTTGTGCTTTGTGTTAGCTTTGAAATATGTACAAAATGAAAAAAAAAAATAATTCGTAAGATATTTCCTGAAATTTTCTAATAAATTTTCTCTTTCTAAAACAATCTATGTAATGAGGGTATAAAACAATGCTTTCATAATTTACGGCTTACGTCGCGAAGAAGAGTCCGAGCGCTCGAAAATTTAATGGTGACTTCCGTTTGATAATTTAACGGATCTTAAGACGGGAATTAAGATTAGAAGCGACATCTAGTTTAAAACGAAAACTAATAGTAAATGGTATTAATTACTTCGATTTACTAAAAATACTATCAAACGTAAAATGATTAAGATTATACAAAATAATTAAAACGATTAATGTTTTATTTACTACATTTTTTCTTTCGCAAAAATGTAAAAGAGAATTATTTTTGAAATCTATTAAATTACAATGGTGATCATTAATTGATAATCTGTATATAAAAAAAATGCTATTCGTAAGTCTCGTTAAAACTCGAGAACGGCTGAACGGATTTATCTTATCTTGGTCTTGGAATGTTCGTGGAGGCCTAGGGAAGGTTTAAAAGGTGAGAAAAATTTGAGAAACTCTCGCGAAAGCCCTTAGCGAATAGACCTTTTCCATTTCCCATACAAGCGTTTTTTTTCCGAGGATGAAATGCTTTTTTTTTTGTATTTCCTAATAAATTCAATATTCTGTTTATATATTGCCTTTAAGGCGAAACAGAGTTCGCGGGGTCAACTAGTTGTCAATAATTATTCACAAGAACACAATTATTGCTTATGAAATCGTTTCACAGTTACAAAACAAACGAAACAAGAAATTTCAATTTTCGAACACGCTGTTCGAAACATAAATTAAAATTTGAATGGGCGCGCGGTAATTCGACAATAAAACGCAGCTGAGTCGCGCCCCAATCAGATGGCGATCTTGATAAACGACCACCGTGAGACTGCATTCTCGCCTTACGACGTGTACCGCTCTCGTAGACCTTTACACTTTACGGCTAGGAAAAATAATGAAATATGGTTTACCCGTCAGTGGAATTACATAGCTGATTACAATATAAAACAATACAAGCTTATCAGGGGAGCAATCATTAAAATTACGTGTTGGCACGTCAATTGTTATGTTGATTGACACCTTAGGCAACACGAACTTATTGCACTCCATTTTTGTAGTTGATTTCGTTTTGTTTTTTTTTTGAATAAATCAAAATAGAAAATAGGTTAACTAAAATAGTGACCACATAATTAAAAAAAATATTGCACATTACAAGTTACTCGTTTTGCGATTGAAAATATTCCGAAAATAGTATCTAGCCGTTATTCAATCAATTGCAGAGAAGACCCAAAACAACTTTTAACCCTTCCCTAGAAATTTCATCAGTAATCAAGCCACGCCGTGCTGCAACACACAAAATGACGAAAACACATAAAAAATAAACGACAATGACAGAATGGAAATAATTATTTCGTATCCCGGGCAAGGCGGCCGTATCGCTTCTCTCGATGTGCTAAAACAAAGTATAACCGTCTCTTTTGTACACACCGGCGAGCGTAGCCGCAGAGAGAGATGGTTAAATGTAGCCTAAATAAAACATTACGGCTGAGAACACGAGCCATATTGCCTCGCTGGAAAAGTTTTAAAAAGTTTTCTTTGCGGGCCCATTACAAGTACAGTACCTTTGCGTGTGTGTGTTGAAATACTCGGCATACACTCGGTCGATAGACCTTGTACACGTAGCATAAACAAACTTATCAGCAATTATTTTATATAAGAAAAATAAAATTATTAAGAGTAAAATATAAACTATCTTTATCACAAAACATCATAACAATTTACAAGTATGGAGACTTCAGTTGCTGGAAACGTAGTATGACATCCTTGACAAGTAAATTGAAACATTGCTTAAGAAAACTGTTTGAGGTCCCACAGCCAAAGGGCTCGAAATAAAAATAGTTATAGAGCTGACATTAGGAGCACTTACCTTCAAATGTTTTAAGCAAAATCGCTGATACTAATTAGTCAAAAGCTCGTATCGTCTAGGCATGTTAAAAGAAACTATACTAGCGTTAGAGCTGTATGGGTGGGGTAATGTGATGTCTGTTAATAGAAAATTTGAAATGTATTTGTCACCAGAAACAGAATAAAAACTTTTTACTCATCCGAATAGTTTTACCGCCATTATTTGTATACTTTTTAGAGACGATTTTATTTATTCTTTATCCTGAAATTATATCAAAATACTTTCTGAAACTGATAAATAATCATAAAATGCTGCATTAGTGATCGATCGAGGTCTTGTGACCTCGAAGCGGACACTGTCTGTGTGAGTTGTCCTCACGCACACAACGTTAGCGGCGCGTACACAACGAAAGTAGGTTTATTTCCATGAAAAAGTTTTGAAAATCGATGGCTTTAGCTCCTACGCTCCGAAACTTTTCCGTCATATAACCATAAATACGGCGTACGCCGAGCCGGGCCGGGCCGCGCCGCGCCGCGCTGTGTTGCTCTCTCCAACACTCGCCCGCAGTAGACGCTCGTCAACGGAAAATTCCCTCGTGTAATTTTTATAATTTGCTTTTTTAATTGTGGGAATAAAATAAGTTACAAATTACAATGTTCGCTTTATCGCAGTTTAATTATTTGTTGATTATAAGAATTATTGTAATTTCCAGTCATTTTTTTTTTAACTTTGCGGTTACAGGACAGCGGTCTACGCTTTTAGTGGATAAATATTGAACAAGAGGGTTTTGCTTGTTAACATTTAGTTTTTAGTATAAATAAGTTAAATCTGGTGAACGTATTGCTTTGAGGAATTCCATGGTTTGCGGTTTGCGCCATCTTGAAAATATCTCTTTGATATATTATTGTTTATAAATAAACTCCGCGACCCTCCCAATTTAATTGCGGCGTATCCTCGAGAATGGCTTATTAGGCGGCCGGTTAATATTTCCTTATTGGGCTGTAATTAATTTTGTTAGTCAGGTGCGAGGCCGACGCTGACGCCGACGCCGACGGCGGTCGCTCGGGCGCTGTCTAAACGACTATTATCCACCGCATTATTTTGCCGCGGCCAATTTGTTTGAAGCCTTTGACGTCCAATTCGGTTTATTAAGTCGACTCGGCCTCGGATAGGAACGGGCCAACAACGATGTCGACTTTTATCGACTTTATTAATCGAGAATGATTTAAACGATGGCTTTCAAGCGGATTATTCATTAGCAAATAATAAAGTCCACTGGTAAAAGCCAGTGATTAAAGCAAAATATGAAACCGTTACAATAAAAAACTTTTAAACAGTTTGTTATTTATTCGTAGAAGCGGTAAACAAATGAAGAATAACTTTAAAAGTCAAATTCCTCTAGGAGATCTTGGTTAATAAAAAATAAGGTTATAATTAAAGTAAAAAATGAAGATCAAATCACGTACTGTGCAGAAACTATATTCGGCCATATGTGTTTACAATTATTAACAATTAAACACTAACTTCGAAGTTGAGTAGACAAACACGAGAGCGAACTAGTGGGCAAGGTCGAATTAGCGTCATGACCTTCCCGCTGCAGCCCTCTGCTGGCTGGTCCAAGTAGTTTGCGAACAACTGCCATAACTCCGGAGGTACTCTGAAACTGGGTGACGGTCTAACCGGCCGTTGACTCCGAGAAAAAGTTCTCTTTAAATATCCCACAACTTTAGTTCAGCAACTCAAATTTAGTTTGGTAACAAACGTAGTAACAACAAGCTTAACAAATTCCTGATGGAGAGGCGCGCGAGTCGTTTTCAAGTTCACCAAGACTGCGTCGTTTATAGTGCGTCATACGTAACTCGGGCCATCGAGCCATGTACGTAATTTATTAAAACGTCAAAATACCTAAGACATACTCGTATTTAAGATATGTATAAAGCGATTGGAGGTTTAAAAAAAAGTGATAAAAACATATAAATTCAACTCTTTCTATTTCACATTTTCTTTTATATTTCACTGTTACTTTTATCCAAAGCATTCGATTAAGTTATAAATTATTTTTATAAGCTCTTTTTAAAATATAAGATACGTATGGAAGATCTTGATCTAGTATCAAATATTTTTTAACGAAAATAGGTTTAATACATCTGAAAAATTGTTTTGTGTTGTTATAAATTGTATGAAAAATCTAATACAAAAGCCGTAACATCGCAAAACAGTTACGTAAAATGTGTTGTAATTTTGCAGGAGAATATTGAAAGGGGTTGCATCCATCTCAATGTCCTGAGCAGGACTAGCACATCAGCTATGCGGCGAGCGCCGCGCGCATGCGCCCGCCCGGCCCCCCACTGCCCCCTACCCGCAACACGGAAAACTTTTCCCTGACATAGGTATAAATACAAGCTCTCACCCGTCGGCAACACTTTTTGCCCCCCTCCTTTAGGGTGGGGAGGCAAAAGTTTTGCCAGCCCGGCTCGGTACTCCGTACACAGCGCTCTTCCACTTTTTCCTGTATATTGAAATGGAGGTGCGGAGAAAAGAGTAGAATTTAGAAGCTGTCGTACAAATTTTAATGAGGAGTGAGAAGGTGAACGGCGTGCCGTGTAACGAGTGCCACACGCTTTCTATAGCCATTTGATATTTTAATATGCACGGCGAAGTTGTTGCTCCGAAACGCTCGATTAATTGAACAGAATAAACACGACGTAAACATTTTTCGAAACGTCGACGCAACGGAGCTCACAATTTGCTACATCGAGACGGCACATATTCATAGAGTTTAGCGACTATTTGCGATTCTGAATTAAATATCATTCATCTACGAATCTAACAGCTTTTAAACAGTGTTGTTACTGTTTATTTATTTAAGTATTTTAAGGCATAAAATAACACATAACGTAGCCGATTAGAAGTAAGTAATTTTTATTTGACGTTTAAAGATGCCCCGGTTTAAATTTAAATTTTGTAAGAAAACCTTTACCCCAAGGGACCGTCTTCGCACCCCCAAGGTAATCTCAATGTTTAACAGCATGGGTTATCCAAACAGTACGCAGGGTGCTGTCAGCGGGCATATTTGAGGTCTGTTCGGGGCACATTCATCACCGGCCGGTAGTTAGTGCATCGCCTGACCCCACCTTATCTTACCGCGGCAGTGACGCGACCCGAACCTCTCAGTGACTGATGACTTGCCTTAATTAAATTTTATAACCTCTCAAACTCACTTAAACATTTAGTATTTAAAAAGATCTCTTCTCCTTACCTAAACTACTAATCCAAATACATCACTAGATAGCTGTAAATAGAAATAATAAGAAGAAGTGGTGCATTAAATCTTAATTTAAGTTATATATGGCTTCGAAAATACCTATTACAGTGTAATTTTTGTCATTATGTTGTAACAAATAAATTTCTTTGCATAGGTTATATGATACGTGAACTATCTTTATAATTGAGCAGGTACAAACATTAACAGAGTTAGCGGAATCTAAATCCGTAGCCCGGATGCCGGCCGACGACATCTGTCAATCACAACTTCCAATATTCAGTTGGTCGGAAGTAACTTCTCGTTACCGAACCGACAGTCCAACTTACATCCAACCAACTCTGACGTAGTCCATCCAAAATTCAAGGAATATACACTGGCAGGATATCAAACTGTCCGACGAACGTGGTCAGGTTAAATCAAGGAACAAAAACTGAATCGAATTCCAAATAAGCGCGAAATTACTTTGACAGTTTTAATTGAAACATGAAAGACAACGGATGGTGTAAGAAATTAAATTAAAAAAAAACTCTTGCGTTACCCCCTTTTAATATTGTTCAGTTAAAAATAATAAAAATCAGGAATAAAATTATTTTAATACTATTTAATAAACATAGATAAAAATTGATATTAGGTATTAGAAAGATGTATGATCGAGTTTTGAATCCATTTTCCATACAAACTTTAAGTGTGTCGAATTTCACCTTCACATATTATTCATATAATTTTAAAACAAGAATGAAGATACAAAGAATCATCAGATGGAATGTAAAGCGAATCACTTAAATGTAAAGAAATAAAAGCAATGACGTCAGTAATGCGCAAAATAATCTGTACTTGTTATATATCAATAGAGTGCCAATTAATCAATATCAGAAAGCAAATAAATTTAAACGCGATGTTTGGTGAGTTTCCTTCCAAAATGCGAATAGTGGCCATGGAATTAAAAATAGAAAGCGATATGCAAACTTTGCTCTCAGACAGTAGAACCTTTTGTTTAATAGAATGAAAATGGAACTTTTCAATAAAACCGCTCCCCCCAATCAATGTTTTCGATTCAATTTTGTATTAATTAAAATTTTATCACGTCCCCAACTTTGCCTGCAATGTCATTTACAATGAAATGAAAATAGAATATATGAATTGAAGCTAGACTAGTTCGATAGATATGTCATGTCGGTAAAAAACAGTTTCAGAAAATTGGTTAGGTTTTTTTAACTCAACGTTTTATGCAAAAAATAAACCATTTTAATTTTCCTATTGATAGAAACATTATTTTGTAGAATCGACTCTCATAGTTAGTTTTCTAACAAATAATAACAAGAAAAAAAAACACAAAAAGAATGCGGCATTGTTTAGCGGGCGACGGAGTCGTAACTCAACGGCGGCGCGGCGACTCGCGCAGATTTATTGGAGCAATTGACAAAGTGGCAAATGGCCCATTAGAAATTAGGAGTTCCGAGAGTATCGCTCGCCGCCGCGGAAAAATGTGCCGCAATATTTTCAACTGTAAGCAAAATTGTAAGCAATAAATAATATCCGAGTATAACGAGATTTTCATTTATTTTACACGTGACGCTTGAATTACTTACGCTTACAAATGGTTGTAACATTTAAGTTCATTGGTCATACAAATTTTCCAAATGTAAATAACAGTAACAACTCACCTTTTAAATGTATCTGTATGTTCATGCAATCGTCTTATCTGTAGATTACAAAGAAATTTCGAAACTTTATACGGATACTTATTTACTCTGAACAAAGTAGTCTTGTAGATTCAAAAAGGAATTTTCCATCCACATACATAATTGAATTGGATAGTTAAATCACTGTCATTGTATAAAATGAGGCAATCGAATCGATTTAATCGATTACAATAATCGTAATAATCGAAATAATTCCGATAGACACAGGGGAACTAATTCTATGAATGTTTTCAGTCGATAGCTTACGACATGTTTATTGTCATTGGGCAATAAAAATGCGTCTAATGACTCGGGAAACTCGGCAAATGCGAGACGATATTGTCTCACTATTTCATATATGGGTCAATAAAATTTTATGTACAGTTAAACTTTGTTAAACTGTCAACAAAAAGGAAATTAGGTTCGAACTAAAATTTCATAATGTTTCGTTTAAGAAAAAGCTATCTCCCCACCATTACCTAAATGTATAGTTGCGCATGCTTTAAAATAATATACAACTAACCATAACGTAACTATATTTTGTTCATAATGGTACTTAAATAAAAATTAATTTTAGACTAATAAATTAGATAAAACGCTAAGTGAAATCTGTAATTTATTAATATAACAATTGAATAACTTAGGTGTAAGCCATGTTAATATGCCAAATAATATTTAAATAAAAAATATCAAGAGCAAATATTCACATAGGGTGTTCGGTGTAAGACGATTATTTTGTAAGAATGGGAAGAAAGTAAACAGATTATAAAAGACGTTTGGCGACGCTCCCGCGCTCCCTCCGGGCTAATGCGGTGTTGTATTCAAACCACACTCTTATATTTACTTTTACACGAAAGTGGTACATCGTACAGCAAACATTTTAATTTAGAATTAAAGAAATTTAAACCACGAAAGGTTTTTTTCTTTTTATGGGTTTAAAAAAAAAGTAAAAGAGGTGACGAAAATGAATTTTTAACGTGTTTAATTAACACTTAAACAATATATAATTGCGTACAAATTACATGCAGTTCCAAGGGAAATACTATCCAAGAGGTAAATTTAAAGAAAAAAAGTTTAGTTCCGTTTGTTTAGCAAACATGTCGCCGGAGTCCCGCGGGTGCGATGCGTCCTGCCTGCCCCTCTGCCAATCTCCGAGTCTTGGCTACTCGTGCGTACAGATAAAAAATAATTGTTTCCACCTTTACAAGAAATATTTGTTTGTCTAAAATATCTCTAAGAATGTCGTGTAAGCTTGCCAGAGTTAAATAAAATTGGACCTCCCATCAGTTTAGAAGCGTATCATATTTTTTCTCATTCGCCGGTTCTTGTAATTTATATTTAGCTATTCATCTGCTCCTATATTTGGTATAAAAATACTATGATAAATTCGTGTAAAAACTTTAATGAAATTACTATAATCCTTAAATCGTCGCTACATATGTTTTGTGGTTAAAATGTATCTAGATTTCTAATTCCATACAACGTAGTCGAACAAAATATACAATTAAATCTAAAATATCCCGAAGCTAACGTCCCTAAATCGATAACTCGCGGCAAAGTTTCCAATTGTTAATCTCGGTTCATTCTCGATTTGCTCCGAATGCGGCTATCGGCTGCAGAACTCACAATGGGTGCATTGGACTGCTTCTCGACGTTGCTGTTCATATTTAATACTACAAATACAAATGTACGACAGTCTGACGAACATAACCTTTATTAATATCTAATTGCTAAGGTTAACATTATTCATATGTGATACGTGTCTGTTATTATATAGATATCAACTAAGATGGTGGAAAAAAAACAGTTTATATAACCTTCGTATATTGTATTAAGACCACTACATACCTTCAATTTTAACTGAACAGTCGAACTGTACAATAAAAATTAGTTACGTGTGGAAGCAAAAGTGAGAACTGTACAGTTTTACTGACAGTTTCAAATTTTCGTACCTACTCATATACTGTAGGGTTCGACTGTGTTGATTAGACTGAAAGTGTGTAGTGGGCTTTAGAAACCTTAAACCTATAGTTGTCATATTTTACTTAACACTATTTTATATGTATAAATATAAATCTATTATTATCTATATATAATACTCGTTTATACTTCATTTACGAGAATAAATACTCTTCAATCAGTCTTTTGTTATATTACAAGAACAACGAAGTAATCAAGCAAAGTGACGAATTTTGAAAGGAGAAGTTTGTAACAAATAAGCTGAGTGCACACGTGAGGGGTCCCATTCAACAAGTCAAGTAACCGCATTGTGCTCGGCTGCGCGATCAATCATAATCACTGCCTCTTTCACCTCGACTAATGGTCCACAAAATGGTGGAATGCGTTTAAAATCTGCCGCAGCTCGACTCGAACAAACCTTGTATTAGAAGGTAACCGTTCGGAAATCGCACACAAAGCGAGCGCCTCCCAGATTATCCATCATGTGTCCCCGGAACCACACTCGCTGAACACCAATTTGCAACAAATTAAGAATTAAAAATCATTTGGTGAAATATTAAATTTTATTTTTTAATTTTCTGATCGACACATTTCTAATTGTTTAGCGTAGAAGATTTCATATGTATTAATTGATTTTTTATTGGTGATTTACGTACACGATGTGATGAGATAGATCAAATGAATTTAGCAACATATGCATACCGTCTAAGTTTATCGCAAAGGGAAATATTTCGCGTATATCTTTATTTTTTACTTACATCATAAAGTATGCATTAAAGAATTTTTTAATTTAATCAGCGTCTTTCACGTCAGCGTATGAACTATTCGCGCATTTCCTGCTCTCCCGCGGCTTCTATTGTTCGCTTTGTTATTTTAATTTTTTCCCCGAGCGAGGTATGTCTTTGAAAGTGATCAAATGACGCGTGTAATATCAACGTTTGGATTCGTCGTTTGATGTACAATGATTAGGGTATTTGTGGAGATGAGCCGCTGTTCTGTATTTTTCCCTTAAATAAAGGGAACAATAAAAACGTCGACGCTGTTGTCTGATCCCCTTTTGCGGTGAACCGAAGTATATTAAATATGTACTTTGGGTATTGCAATTCTATTTTTTTCTCTTTTATAAATTTTATTGTTTTAAATGTTAGTTAGAAATACTGTCTCTAACTTTATTTCTACTATCAAAGTAAAAAAGCACAAAAAATAATTTAATTCAAACGTTTAATTTGTCGTGTTTGTAAATACGAGCAATGTTCTCAAAAGCGTCAGTAAGTTATATTACAGACTTCTTAGATAAACTAAGGTGTGGAGTGGTGGTCGTTATTTTTTATTTATTTTCGTTTCAAATAAAAAGTGAGATAAATGCTATTTAGATAAATACCAAACAGTTGGAATATAAGCAACTGAGATTTATGGTTTTAAGTTCATATATCGACTAAACGTGTGTTTTCATTGCAGGAATATTAATACGAAACAAGAAGTCACCATTGCCTCTAAAAACTGAGATACTTTATATTTGAATTGATTTCGACAGTTGAAGTATTGTGTAGTCACGAGTACAGAGTAACTTGAATTACTTATTTGTATTAATTATATACCAAAATATAATTATAATTTAAAAATCATGGTATATTCGGAATTTGAAATCAAGTTGAGGAGAACTGTCCAACGCAATACGGTGGACGCTAAGCAGAAAATTCCATCGTCGCAAAGTTTTGATTGTCCGAGGCAGCTGGCATTCTTGGCCGACACATTCGGCGAAACGAATAGAATGCCGGATTTCATTGTGCCCGTGTCTTTGCCGAGTTTATTTCGGTCAACTCATCACCAAGTGTCGTTAAGGAGACAACGGTCCGGGGACATGCGTCATGTCGCTTATATTGCACATACATATATGTTTTTTTCTTGTTCCTAGAAAGTGGTAACGTACATAGTTCAAATTCAATTTCATATAACAAAGAAAACAGCATCCGTCCGTCCATCCGGCTATCACAACATATTGTAAATGCAACTTCCTACCCTCTAGCAAATTTTTATCCCTTCACTAATTGTAATTTCATTGATAACACAGTTTACAGTTTGACCGGTCCATTAGCGCCAAACAAGGTGGCGTCCGCTCGGGGCCTTTCAGGGGGTATTTATAACCTTTACTATAGTTGCGGCAATAATTTCATTAGCGGGGCACAACTAGAGGCCGGACAAGACAAATGGTGGCCATTAGGAGCCCTAACGACGGCCCTCGTCAGCCCCCCGAACTTTTAACGACGAGAATCAAAGTAAATACGCAGCATTATCTTGTCGAATCGGCTCCATCATACCTCCTAGGCAAGGGTTGCTTGCACTAATAGGATCTGCGACGGTCAGCACCAGCCCGCGCCCGTTTTAATTAACACAGGTTACTAAGTTACCTTTGTTGATTTGCGCGCCTACGAGAATTATCAGTCGTACACATGTTTCATCTCTCTTTCATATTGTGTTCCACGTTACCAATTAAAAGTGCTAAGCGTTCACTTAGGCATATACTAACGACGAAATTTTTTTTTTCTGAAGTAAAAAAATAACTTGGCTTTTTAGTTATAAAGTATGTGAGAATAAAATATCACAATAGGATTAAATAACCTGACAGAATGCAAATTATTTTGAATTTACAGAAAAAAAAATTGTCACCAAGAATCATACAGATTTGGTTTCACTAGCACAATAATTACTTTAGAAGTATATTATTTTTACGGTGCCAAGTCAAATTATATTCTGTGAACTCGTCATAACTTCTTATAAGGTCGACCTCGGGGGAGTGTAGAGGAAATCAGTCGCGCGAGTCTCGCGGCGGTCGTATGTTATTGTCCGGGCCGGTCATTAAGGCCCATTCGAGCCGGGTAACTTCTTCTGGCTGACCGTAATGCGACCGACACTATGTACGCCTGTAAGAACCACTGACATTATGTTAATGTCCGCTCCGTATTTTGTTTGTGGAACCTGGCGAGCGAACTCCTAGGTTTTGTGTATTTATGCCTCAATTAAGACTGTTTTAATTTTTTCCAGTCGTAAGTCAACAAAAGTCTTTCTAACTTTACTTACAATATATTTTTGATGCGTTAATTAGGCATTTATTACGTTGACATGAAATACTAACATATTAATGCCAAATATCTTATTGGTTCCTGTTTATATTTTTCTAGTAAGTATCCCCTAAAGTAAAGATACATAATGTTTATTAGCCGTGCGGCTCCCAGTTTACGGCGGATCTTCATAAAATTACGCCGAGTGTCCGTCAACTGTACGAGTTGCAATAACTCGTTTGTACGCAACGAGTCGCTGTACAGAGTGATTCGAAATCAAGCAAATTAACTTCTGCTATTGATCATTTTTCATCAACGGTGAATAAAAAATTAAAAGGTGGATAAGATCAGACATTTCATGAGACAGAAAATCTATACTCAACCATTTTTTTTTAAACCGATTTTGAGTGTAATATTCCTTGAAATATGTCATTAAATAGTGTTAACATCACTACACAACACGAATCATATATATATATATATATATATATATAAGAAACTATCTACTTATTAAAAGATATATAAAAAATAATTTTAATACAATAAAAAAAAACAACACGCTGTATACAAAAAGTATTTCATTTCGCAGATATTACTAAAGTACAAACCATAACGTATTAAGTTAATGAGAGACAACGCGCGTCATCTAGCGCTGGGGGAGCGTCGGCCAGACGAGTACATCCTGTATACGGAATACGAATTTATTGTTTCATTAACACAGGATTAGGTGACATGTGTGCTCCGTATCATGTCATTCACTAACAAAATACTTCGCACTTGTGTTAGTGAATATTGCTCACTATAATAAATTAGCTATTAGTAAAAAAATGCTAAATCAATTCTTAATATGAATGAAGGGAAATAATATTGTTATCGTAAATGCCAAATTTTAGATGGATGGATGGATTATTGCAAACATCAGTTGCGTAATGTACGGACTACCGATCTAGCGGTCGTGGTTTCGAATCCCGCCATTCGACTATTGTCTTGAACCATATCTTAATATAAACTTTATCAAGCTTACCAGGAATGGTAACAAGAAATATTAGTAAATGAACAAAAATCTACTGATATTAAAAAAAAAAGCAAAGTTAAATCGGCTGAACAAATCTGGATTAAACTACTACTGTCTGGTATAGTGCATCACCAAGTTTTCTTTTTAATTTCGCGTGGATTAAGTCACAGGCGAAAGCTACTGATAACATGTAAATACATTTGTTCAAAAGTTGCGACGGAATAAAATTTACGATATACAATTGTTTATCGAATTATACAAAATTGTGATAAAGTTATAGCTTCTGTACATAGAACATAAAGTAAGTATGATGAGAACGGAACACACGGGGAGAGTTTTTTTTTTTTTATAAATTTACGAAATAAGTTATAATCTTGTTAGCGTGCCGCCGACTCCATTGTGACGCGACGTTACCTGGACATTGTAATAGGATCAACTTATTAAACACTAAGTATACAAACATCAAAAGCGTTTTACTGAATAAAAGAATGGGCGCTTCGTAAGAGGCTTTGTCGCGCGTACTCTGATATTTTTTTTTAAATTAATTTATACCTATTAAAAAAAGAAAATGAAATACGATTGTCGCGTTAAACAAATACTCTGATATTACTCATATATTTATAGTTATATTTAATGCATGTATCATTAAAGTTAACACAATCGACGTAATACGAATATTCAGATAATAAAACCAATTTATAGACGGTAAGGCAATAAACATGATAACCTGAACACTTGGGCGCTGAAATATTTGAGATCCATTTACCAAGGATATTAGCCGTTAAAGAGGTGCTCGAAAGGCAACGGAGCCTTTACCTTGGGTCCTTTGGGAGGTTCTCAAGGAGCCGGCGAAGGTGTTGTGCCCCATCCTAAATACGATCTAATTACGAAATAGTTTCACTTCTTGATTTATAGATTAAGTTCGGGCCGGCCCCGGGTCGCACACGCGGCGCGCTGCTCGCTGACTTGCTCGCTCGCTCCGCACATATTAAAATCCTTTATCGCACATGCCACGGTTAAATAATAGATTTTACAATAATGTATAAAGTTTTAAAGAATAGAATAAAACAATGCAACCTTTTCTTGATTTTATAAACATTTTAAAAAACAATTGACATAAATCTTTCTCTTGAATTCATAGTTAATAAACACAGAAGAGACTAAGGACATAAATTCAAAAATCGATTCTGAACCTGGCAAGTAACAAAAAGGTATTTAATTGTTAGGCATTACACAACCGTTCATCTATGTAGTACAAAATTGAAACAACATATTGTTGTTAAATGGAAATAGGAGAGTGTAAGCTGCGTTATAGAGAGGTGTTAAAGGAAAGACGGGACAATCTCGGTGGCATTATCGGATTCCGCGGGTGTACGTCCCACAATGGATGTCTCTGACCGCGCCTAGCTTACACTGTGGGCTCACTGCTTTGTAGCAAATCACTTCGCGTAGATTTATTGCCGAGGACCCCCATTTACCCCACTGTCCCCCTTTCTATAAATCGTGGAATAAGTGTTGCCATATTTACTGGTGACATATCGCTAATCACAGGCACCTTCTGCGCTCACCAGTTGCGAGTAGTAGTCATTTATCTTGGCCTATGACGAATCGGAATAATTTATATTTTGAAAATTTATTACCAAGGTCCGCAGGTCAACTTGAGACGTATGCGGTACCGAATAGTTCTTAATATTTTAGAACTGAAATGTTTCCAATATTTGTAATACGGAAGTTTACAACAACTATTG
This sequence comes from Papilio gigon, assembly GCA_027563995.1. Lineage (NCBI taxonomy): Eukaryota > Metazoa > Arthropoda > Insecta > Lepidoptera > Papilionidae > Papilio > Papilio gigon. The sequence goes on from JAODUI010000027.1 coordinate 2,427,310, forward strand.
CTTGATCAGTTAATCCTAATTAAATTGCTTATCATGATCTTCATTGATTAAATCATTAGTAAATTACATCACAAGGTCGCTTTTGAATTGAAGAAATTGAATTTGTGGAGAGGTGGAGCTGTGTCCAACAAACCCGCGGTGTCTCTAATCAATCGGCCGTATCGGGACTACGGTTTTCGGTCAAACGGACCACGAAAACAACCTAATTACTCGGACCAATTCGACCGATTTCAAGTGACCGATGACAGGTGCTTAGTGCAATGTAATTAACGCCCAAACATTCCGGATGGTATATCGAATCAGTCCAAAGTGAATTTATAATGAGGGTCTCGAGACTTATCTTGGACTTAATAATTTATTATCTTGGAAATGTTTCGAGTAATTTAATAATGAACGGTTTGTAATGGCTTCACGTTAACGCTGGAGCAAACAGTTACAATGAGGTACAACAGAAAATAATACAAAGTGAATTATTATGTAATTTTTATCAACCATCTATTAGTTTACTACAAATAAATTCTTGAGGTTGTAGTAAACAAATGAATTAAGAACAAACATTGTCTATGTCAAGGATAACAATTGTGAGTTATTCCGTGTGCGAGTGTGCGTCGCTAATCAACTCAGAAATCTGCGACTGCTCAGCACACTCCATATACTTAATTAATTAAAAGAGTCCTCGTGTAGCTCGGAGGCAACTCCAATATACATCCACATCGGTGTTTACCTGCTCCCGTGTTTGTGCAACTAACGAACGAATTCATCTTAATTATTTATTTAACTTAGTCGATGTTTTCCAGCAAAATGTTTGCAACATCTGCCCAATCTAGTAATTTAACTTCGACCGCCTTTGTCCTAACGCAAAATTAATCATATTCTGATTCAATTTCACAACATAATTTACGCAAGACCCCGACAATTATCTAATTAAAATGGACCACATGTCGTGGTGTGCGTGCGGGCGTGATAAGAAAATTATATTATAGTATCTTATTACCGGGTTCAATTTGGGTGTTAAGTAAATTTGAATGTAATCGCGTTAAGCCTTTTTCCCGGGTCGGGGTTTGTGAGAGGTCCGGGTCGAGAAAAATGCGACGGGATTTATTGGCTTGTTACCAGGATTTAAAAAAGGAACGGAGACGGAGCGAGCAGGAATGCTTCCGACGAGCGGTGAACGGCGCGCCCCACCGGTCGGCGCGTTTGATGGTTTGAAAAAAAAAAGGGGCACTCGGTCTGATGTTCATTTTTGCAATCGTTCTGGCCTTTGATTAATTTTCTATTTTGATTCATGAATTGTCGGAATCATTTTTTCATTTAGTAAAGAAACAAAATTGATTAACCTGCATATTTTTTAAAATGTGCAAATTATTTACGCAGAATTTATTACGCAGTCCATATGGCACATTGAAAGTACAACATTGTCCATAAACTGTATAATATCTTAGACGTTAATTAATCGTATTTTTCATTACAATATAATAAAAACTATAAGATTTTCCCAGAACATGGATGTAAAATATAATGTTGTCAACTTCTAAATTTATTTATCAAGTTTAAAAAGATCAAAGGTGAAATTAAGTAGTCATTGATTTGTAGGTAGGCTGTGTCTGTACGGTTCTGTCCCTAACTGGATTGCTCATCAAGGATTTTAAGTGACTCCCGCGAACCTCTTGAGACTCACTGAAGAGGTCTTCTTAAATATTCACGGGACGTAACTCTCGATCGCATCTTTCAGTCAACGAAACTTTTCTAAGCTGGCCCTGAGTGTTATTAGTTGATTTGAACGATTCCGCTTTGAGACTGTGTTTCATTAAATTCTGACGGTACTTTGATATACCTTTGCTTGGAGAGAGCGAACCTTTACCGTTTATAAAATATCAAAATATAGTGTATTACATTGTACATACTTACATACATACATACTACATTTTGAATAATGAACAAATTATTTTTTTTGTCAAAACCATTTAAAAAAAGCTCTGTAAAATTCACATATTAGTTTTATCATAAGTATCTAATAATCGTGTATTAAACTACCTTATATTAGTAATTCTATATTACTATACAATTGATAACGCAAATCATTGCAATTCAAATGTAATAAAATTAATATTCGTATAAACGATCAGGGAGGAAACCCAAAATCTTTACCCGTTTACAATACTATGAATATTAAAAAAAAAAACCGTCGACTTTTTCTTACTCTTTCCCGAGACGTGACGTCGGGGGAGTGGCAGATATAAATGAGGTAAATTAATAAAGGGGGCGGTTAGTTACAATTACGTTTTTAAATGTAAGCAAGCCGGCTCCTTGTTACGCTTTGATTTTTCTTACGCGACACGATATTTGTCGGTTCGGCGCTTTACATCAAAATTGATGTAAATGAAAACTTTAAATGTCGTCGAGTTGGTTGGAGACGTTTGTTGTCGGAGGCCAAGACATGCTTCGGGTCGCCACTCTAGTTACTTAGTTACAGGCAATATTTATTTTTTCGTACTAATATTTAACTGACAAAGATGCACTTAATTTAAGTTCAGTATAGAAGTTGTAAAATGTATTGAAACAAATCTTTGCTGTATGACAATTGATACAAAAAAAGTAACGTACATTTTTTATTGCATTTAAAAACTGAATAAATTAATAACTTTTTTTTTGTAACATTTCAGTTGCACCCATTTATGCGCGAACCGTTATTAAGCTATACTTTCGTCGCGAAGCAAAGGGTTGCCGGTAAAAATCGCGACCCTCCTTAGAAAAATCGTGCCGCGGAGGGTAACCTTTAAAAGAAATTCCCATCAAGCCGTTGTTTTCTCCCGAAGACGGGGGTAACCAGGTAGAGAGCCAAATGAATTGCAAACAGCATTATTATTTCCTCCAGGAAGTCGTATATATTCACGGCCGCCTTTATTTTAGCGTTTCTCGCTTTATTCATTTTTTTTTCGGTACCCCTTTTTTATTGCCGACAAGCTCGTAATATATTGTAAAGGCGCAGCAAGACGCGGCTGTAAACAACTATTACAAGTTAATAGGGTAACCGGCCCGGGGACGGCCTGCCTGGGAGCCGTTAAATTTATATCTTTCATTTTCCTTTAACAAAGAATAGGAGAAGAAAGGTCCGTTCCTGTACTATTTCAGTATTATGTTAATTAAAACATTAATGTGTTAATAATGAAAACAA
>JAODUI010000027.1:2442518-2474013 GCA_027563995.1 Papilio gigon
GAATGGCGGGATTCGATCCCACGACCACTAGATCGGTAGTCCGTACCCTTAACCATTGAGCCCAATGGTTAAGGGTACGGACTACCGATCTAGTGTCCGAGTACCGATCAATAGCCATTGGCGCTTCAATTTAAAATGATGAAACAAAATATTAACTAAAACTTTTGTGGTAACTAACTGTACTATTGGTTAACTATTATGCGTTTTGTGGACTTAGAATTCCCTAACAGCATTTTTATCATCAGTTATAGTAAATGAAATCTTAAAAAAACAGCTTAAATTGTTCTGTAATTACTCCACTATTTTGTAAGTGTATTCCGAAGATTCAATAAATGATAAATCACAATCAAAAGATAAATTTGAGATGTCGACAAATAATTGAGAATATCGATAGTAACTAATAACTGTACATCACTATGTCGCCAGCACAACGCACCTAGTTTAACAAATCGGCGTGTAAGTGACCGGCCAGTCGCCCGCTGAGAGCTTAATCACTTAACACTCGCCAGATTAACGACAAATTTATTGAGCAAAAATGCCCCCACACCGACGAAAAATGCAATGCATGGGTGTCTTGTTTGGAACAATAACTAAAGGCGGAAGCTTACCTTTACATGTATACTCAACAAAGACTATTATTGATAAAAAAATCGTAAATAAAAAAAATTGAAGTTAAAAAGTCAATGTGTATGTTTAATTTATGTAAAAGTTGAAGGAAAATTAATTATCAACATTTCTTTCATATTTAAATGCATATATTGCAACATTAACAAAATCCTGGCTAATTCTAAAATATTTTATCCATAAGAAAAAAATCTACGCAGAAAATACGTGCATATCATAAATGTAATAAGGCGCCATCTGTGTAACATTGAGAGAACTAGAATGTCCTTCTTACCTCTTACAGAAACGTCTCTTCTGCAAGGGTTGTTTACAGAAATATTTTTGTTCTAAATCCGCCGTTTACTTTTTTACTATCATTTCTTTTAACATTTTGTTGGATTAAAAGATTGAAATTGACTAACTAAAATTAAAGGTAAAATTAAAAATTAAAAAGTAAATAAAAAAAAATAAGTAGAAATGCCATTACAAATTAAGAAGACGTGTTATCTAAGCGAGAAACAATCTCTTTTCTATCAATAGATGGCGCTGGAAACAAGGGAATCGTCTTGCACGGTAGGGCGGGAGGGGTTTAAGCGATTTAAACTACAGAACGCTTCGAACTGAATCTTGTACGTTGTAGTGGCCCTTCGAAAGTGTACGCTACGGATAGCTACACTGGAAATGCAGACGTTTTACGGCCTTTAATATTTTCTAGAGGGGAAGAATACTATTAATTTTGATGTAGTTCACCGGTACTATATATTTTTTCACAGGATTTGAACTTAATTCCTCGATACATTTGGACAGAGTAAGAAGTTAAATATGCTAAAAAATTTTATATGAATATTTATCGAATACTTAATTTTTTGATGTATTTAAATAATACCAGGATCATTGCAATTTATATTAAAACTACGTTGTCGGCTTTTAAAGGTTTTGTACGTACTAAGCAGCGCGCAGTGACATTGACCCGTCAAAAAGATTGATACAGCCTATAAACCTATAATACGATTAATGTGAACTGACCTTGACAGAGGGCGGAGGTGCGGGCGCGGGGAGCGGGGTGTGAGCAGGGTGTGGGGCGGGCGGGCTGCGGGGCGCGCCGGGCAGCTGCAGGAGGTGTCGGATGCTATAGCCATGCCGCGACTTCCGGGACATCCTGACAAACAGATATTAACACTTTAATATACGTCATAGAATGCAATGGAAATGAGAAATTATATCAAGTCTATCTAAACTTAACTTTATAAGGCTGTAATCACTGATTTGTATAAAACTGATATGTTTTTATTAACAATTTAAATACAGGGATGTTAAAAAAAAATACATGGGTAATAAGTGGCATGTGTAAATATAATTTCTTATTTCCAATGAATTCGCGTATACATATTGATGGATTTATTGATTTTTGCTTGTATTTTATGAACAAAAAACATATTTGAAAGTTATTTTTATAACACGTATTTATAATAAATGTAAATATATTGCGTCGAGGTCTTAAAAGACAGTTCCCTACCCAGAGCACATTTATTGTTGAAAGCAAGTAAAAAGGAACGGAACAAACGTAAATAGATAGTCGTTAAAGTCGTTTCAAACTTACTTGTACAAGCGAACGTGGTCCTTAACACTAATATATAATGGCGATAATCGACTGCGTGAGCGAAGCGACGATAGGACGTTACTGATCTAAAGGGTTATTACAGTTTATTCAGCGCTAGCAGTAAATTCCGAATACTGTGCTCACATATAAATTATATAATAACTAAAATTAAAATGTCTTTTCACTATTCGGTATTCTGTATTACGCCTTAATTACATTTAAATATTTGTTTATAAATTTACATTTAAACTAATGTTTACAGAAACTCGTTATCCTATTAAGTTTCGCATTTAACCCAATTTATATTACCCAACTTTAATACTCTGATAAGTTTGCTACGATTTCTGTACTTGAAGATCAGTATTAATATATAACTGTGGGAAACTCGAGTCATTGTCAAATGACAACGTCGAAGTTATCATTGAAAAGTAAAGTTTGGAATGATTTGAATATATGATCGTCATCAATATTGTAACATGTCGTATTCACTTAAAAAAGTTAACAATGAAAAATACAAACACATAAGAGAGGCAATCAATGTCGTAACAGGCTTCATGCAAAACAAAAATTATAAATATCAATCTCGGACAAAGTTAGCAATCGATACACATGCCTATTAAGACAGCTGCAAGAGACGCCATTTTGAAGTGCTTATTTCCATTATAACATTGTACTAACTACACTGAAATGTTCTACAAAAGTTCGCGTTTTGCTTCGTGAAGTCCACAACTTCCAACTTCGCAAAGTATACCAACTCCCCAATTGGCATTACGCGAAAACAACATTTATTACAAGCGCGCACAGATTGAATTAGCTCGCGGTAGAAGTCCGCTTACAACTTTGCGCAAATACACCAAGTTCAAGTTATCTGAAAAGTTATTTAACAAAGTTTCATAGCTTTCTTAGCTGTTATACAAGTTTGCACTTTACACTGTCGGGATTGGGTTAATTATTGTTTGGAGATTGGATTGTACGTGGGACCTTTCGCTTCCGAACAATGTTTGCGTTATCCCATCGAGAGCCGTGACTGTAGAAAGATTTTCATTCTCTACAATGGACTGAGACTAGAACCGGTTACCGAAATTACTTTGCAATGGCGTTGTCAATAAAATTATGTATCAAGATGTCTATTTACTATTAGGTTGACTATTTTTTCGTTGTAAAATTCATATCTTGGAGTGTCTCGTGTAAGGTGTAAAACAATCGTAGTTTATTTCAGTAGTTACACTTGTTGTCATATATCACATCAATGTTTTAAGACATAAAGGTCAAAACATGTTATCGATATTCATTAATATTGCGTGACTTCGTTCTTATAAAGTTACATCACTAAACTCTCAATTTAAAATTTCACGTTTATGCGATTTCTGGCTACGTTCGAGGAAAAATAACATCAGAAACATCACCCCAATTGTATTTTCCAAATGTTTTAAACTCCCCTCTATTCCCCGTCCACTTTTTAATAACTTCACTTTAGTAAAAAAAAAAAAAATCTTGTCATAGAAAAAGTTATTTAACACTGAAATTCATTTAGTTTTCAATCATCGTTCCTAAATCACACTTCGCTTCTTAATTCTAGCTCACTTTTCTTTCATAAACTCTCGTAGCAACTTATACAATGACACATACGTAAATACTTTTGACTAAAACTTTTCATGGACACAACTTTTGCACTGTTCAATAAAGTAGTAAAAGTAAGTTTTTTTTATTATCACCTGTCAATTCAAAAGGTCGCAGACGCCATGAGCAAGGTCCGGGAAGTCGTTCCAGCGTCCAGCTGTACGCTCCAGATGTAAACAACAACTACAAAGACTTTATCTGACAACAGTTACTTGGTATACACTTCAAAACAATTCTTTAAATTTCCACAAACACTTGTTTACGTCTCTAACACTGCCACAAACACGTTCGAACAACAGTTTTTAGTCACAGTAATACATTTCGTCTTCAAGTATAACCTCAAAACATCTTACTGACACTCCGCGGCCCACAGGAATTAATAAAAAGTTTCTTTATAAAACAAGTGGGTTGTGAGCATGTTCCAAAATGGCGGAACTTTGCGTTAACTTCGGAACGTTGAGCGGCGTGAAGTTGTCGGTGCGCGGCGCAACGTTGCGCACTCACTACTAACTTTTCTCATAACAATTCATAAAAAAAACTTGTCAATAGTTAGTTTTTCGGTAGAGAAACTTTTTAACTAACTCGTGGAGTTATTTGATGGTTTTATTAATTGATTAAATCACTTTTATAGTGTTTTGTAACAAGTTACAAGACGATATCGCGATACAGAGTCGTCTTACCGGTTCGCGAGTCGCGGAGTCGTCGGGGTTCGGTCGGGGAAAATCAATAACTTACGGCCGACTCTCTCTGCCGCTCTCCGCGTTTAATCATACACTTTGTGAGCAAAACATTAAAACTTGTCCGTTTATTTGCCGGAGGGGCGGGGGCGGCGGCGGGTACGGGAGCGGGGAGCGGGTAGCGACGCGCACACAGTGGCGGAACGCTATCAAGTGAACTACACGCATTCAATAGTTGAAGTTTTCTTTGAAACTTTATAAAGAATACGATTTTGTACTGCGATTTGAGAAATATTAGGCGACGGCCGGGTCTCTTCTGTCTCGACTAACTTTGCCTCTTTGCTATCGGCCGCAAGTTCAAATTAAAAGTTTGTTCAACATAATTTGTAAAGTTGGTAATTGCTTTTCCCTTGTACTCTAAATTGCCTTTTCAAGTTATACCAACAAAGATATGTCTAAGATGTAAAAAAAAAGTTAATTAAACTATAACTACGTGTCATATTCTAATAACTTAACACACTTTTCTTTATAAGGTAAATTGTTAAAAGTATTATTTCGTAGTTAAAATTTAAGTCAGCATTAAAAGTATCTGTAAACAAAGGACTTACCACATTTCTGTAACTAACTCATAATACAATTATTCTAATTGGAAGATAGAGCTGAAAGCTGCTGATAACACTCGAGCACAGAATATCGACTAAAGTGATTTAATTCTTTAAGTAGTGTAAACAAGTTTTGTCTATAAATGCTGCTGGCTACCCCGCCGCCGACTCCCCGCCGCACGACACTCACCCTCCGACTAACAAATTATTCGACAATCAATCCGACAAGAGATCAAGAAACTAACGTGAATAGACCCTTTCAACATTTAACAATTGTAAGAAAACGAGCGATGAACGTAAACACAAATACCGGAGCAAAGGTCACGACAAATTGGTTTAATATAAAATCGTTCGACTGATCGAGCGATGGATCCGTTGGAATCGAAGCCAGACTCAAACTCGCCGCCGACTCCCGGGGGTTGAGTATTAACAAGTACTTTACGAGATAAATAAAGTTAGCTTATGAAAGACTGTTGACGTTTCTGAGGATTTTTGAGAAAGTTAAGCGAGATGATAAACGTTATAACGCGTGGTTTGTTATTATAATAAATGTATGACGAAGAAACAAGGCTGCGGAAAAGGTCAGCGCGTTCTTGACTTACGAAGTGAAATCGATGAATTTATTATCATTTGCCAAGAGGAATTAAACTCAGGTTGGATCAATATTTATTTATAGAACTTTACGTTACTCCATGATTTTGTTTGGTATCAACTTCACAAATAAAAACCTTTAAAAGTAAAACTGTACTTCACGTTTTTATGAAACTTCCTAAAATGTAACTTTGAAAATATTTACATGTTTCATTATTTCAATTCGTTAAGAATAAACAATTAAACCAAGTACGTAAAACCTAATTTAAGTACAAAAAATATAATGTCGAAATTAATAGGATGAACAAGCGTCGTAATGTCTACACGGATATCTGAAGTTTGTTCGTAGCTGGGCGCTACGGACGGGGCTGGCTTGCGTAGCTCTTGACTTGCGGAACTTACCGTAGAGTCAAAAGACCTACACAAACACATCATGTCATGTCTTCATAATCAGAAATGAGTACAGTGGCAATAGATGCCCACTATTAATATGGATTGAACATATTTAAAATATATGTTCATAAATGTTGAACATATTGTATGTTATTAAAACATTAAATTCGACATCCTTTACGTAATTTCGCAAACATTATCGCGCGAGGCGAATGCAATTATGTCGCATAATTTAAGTGCAAGAGAGAGTTGTCAGGAGAGTGCGCGGGGCGCGGGCCATGAGGAGGCAGAGGGGGAGGAGGGGACAGCTCTGAATATTTACTGATAAGGAGAATTTGTGTTCGGTACTTCTATATAACTTAATCATTAGTAACATAAATATAGTTGTAAAATAACAAGGCAATAAAAATCAATAACTCAGGTAATTCCTATATTTCTTTTAATGAATAAATTTATGTATTTTAAACAGTATGTAAATTTGTAATTTCCAAAATTTAATTAGTTTAATTAGTACACCACAGGTCTAATATTTAATTTAACACTGGTTATGCTTTCTGTGTTATGACCTATCTTGTTATCTCTGTTTAATCTAAAAACGTCAAAAGAAGCGAAAGGATTTTTTTTTTAAATTAATTTAATTAAAATTTACACGGTTTCGCTCTTCCCCCGATTTTCGGACAAGTGACAAAATTTCACCCTTTCACAGACCGTATTAAATTATTTCACATTGAAATATATTCTTTAAAATGTTAATTAATTATACATCGCCCCATCAAAGGGTTGGCGTTTCGACGAGAGCCTGTACATATCGGGTTATGTTGAACAGTTTTTAAATGCAATATTAAATTTCACTATGGTGATATTTTTAAGCAAACTGATATTTCTTAACTACCAGGTCAGCGCACAAATAATTCAATGAATTTTAGTTCGAGTTACGTACTATTTATTGGACGGTTACTGCCTATAATAAAACACTAATATTGCTAAATTTGCTTATGAAAATTTACACGTCCAAACATTCCAAGATCGTCTTAAGAGATATTCAAATAGAGCAGCGGTATAAGTTTAATGATTTCCTTTGTAAATGTGTCAGTATTGAGATCGCTGGAGCTCCATTTATCGTAACATACGTCAGCGCGGCGGCTGGCGGGACCGGCGGCCGCGTCCGTCGGAATCTATTAAGAGGATTATGTGATGCAGCAAGACGAGGGTCGCATCCGCGTCTCATACGAGAACTGGCAGCCACTCACACCATATCGTAACATTACTGTTAATTTATATTACGAAGAAATATGATATAAAAGTGTACAATTAACGTAACGTAAATAATAATTAAACCGTACTATTTTAAAAATAGTTTTATTTACTTCTTATAACATTCAATATGTGAGAAAAGATCTTAGATAAGATATTGTCCATAGAAAAGCCATAGATAGATCTTCTACAAGATGACAGCGATAAAAGAACCGTTGACTAAAAATAACGAATCCTCTACTTTTAAAAGGCTGTTATCGTGTATTAGTTTTATATCAAAGTGCAACTTGCCCTCGTGTTACACAACATTGTGAATGCGATGTGCTTAATCCAACGTCAGCTAAATTATTTATGCATTTAAAAGGATTTAGTGTTAATATGAGGTGTAGCGGCGCGGTCACGACTCGCCGGCAGCGACGCTGAAAAGTTAATTACGTTCGCAGTAATAATGTTAAGCGTAACTTTCGCATATCTCATCCGAGCGAACATTGTACGCCTATTTTGTTTATTTATTTAAGAACTTACGAACTCCGTGCGGAATTGAATTACGTTAGAATGTTTCTAATCTTTTGAAAATTTCTATCAGCCTTTCAAGGCCTGGAAAAAATCATGAATTCTTACGGCATCAAAATTTCTATAATTACATTTTAAATAGTACCACAGAGAAAAGCCACATGTAGAATAAGTATCTAAATGTTTGCAAACTCTATTGTCTATTGAGGGTCGCCTTGTCGCCGTCTGCTTTTGTTCTTTCGTTAGCAGACGCGGAGAACCAACACCAATTATAAAGTTGGGGAAACCTTTCAATATGGGTGTCGCTAGGTGGCGCTGTACAAATTGCCGAGCGCTCGACAAACTTGTCAATGATTGAATCGGTTTTATGACAGCTCCTAACAATACAGTTACGAATTAAATTGTGCCGGAGCTGCGAGATACTTTTCAATGTTGTGTCGCTTTTGATTGTTGTTCGTTAATTAATTTTTGGCCAGCTATTTATACTTGTACAATATTTATACAAACGTTTTCATACTTTTTTAAACGTGTTTTAATAATTCGTGAACTTCAAGCTATCAAAACTAATCATCATATTTTTCTTCTTCGTCCATTTTTAAATTGTCTTCGAGAACTTCATTTACAGACTATAATAACAATTATTTTACAAGATCGTGTTTCATAAAATTTCATTTAACTTATAAAATCTTTAAGTCCTACCGAGAAAGGAAAACCGCAAAGTAGATTTGTTTCCGATATCAAAGATATTAAAATGAAAGCGTGCCACGTTCACCGCGGGATAGTATTTTTGATGCGGTCGCGGCGACCGCAGGCTTACGAAACCTCCCCGTAAGACCGCAGTAACGAATAACTTAAAAGTTCCGTCTCTGTCTTAAGGTGCCGGCGGGGCGCGCGTGCCTTGTTTTGTTTTCGTTTTCCGCTTGCATATAAATAGCTTCCTGAACGTTTTTTGACCCCATTTCTTGAAACTTTACCATTTACATTATTTTATTGTGCAATAGCCAATGATAGATATATAAAAGAAATACAATTAAGTGTGTTCTATGTTGGGCAACGGTCGAACAATCAATTTTATTTTTTTTAAATAGCTTACTAGTGTTGTAGGTAAAAATGTTAAAAAAATATTGTGTAGTCGAATTTAATGGAAATAAGTAATTATATTTACATGAGTTACCGACTGAAACGTCATTTATTATCAAGGGATTAATTAAAAAAAACAGTTTCAATGGTCGATGGTGAGTAAAAGAGCTCTATGATAAAATCATGTCTGTTTTAATAAATCTATGCTAACAGCCTAACAAAGGTACAATTGTTTGTATAAGTGTTTTTTATAATTCTTCAGTTAAATCGAGTTCGACTATATAATTGAACATACCTGAACTACGTATTAAACACCTTTAAGTGAAATGACAAAAAAATAGTAATTATTAAAGGAATGCCACGGATATCGAATGCATTTGATCTGTACGAGCTATATGTAAAACAATTCGCAAATCGAACACGTTTCGATAGAGGCGCCGGGCCCGGCCGGTATATCGCGATCGCCTCAATTGTCACAAGTATTTCCCAGAAGGGCCATTGAGCCTCTGCTCTCGGCTCTCGGTGCCGGGTTCGATTCCTCGCCCCGGATATTCGCCGATCATACACTTGTAATTGGCGCTAAGAGATTTATGGCGGCTGTCTCGCTGAGTTTGCTTGCGCGAGCGTTTTATCTAATCTTCTGGCTCATTATTTCTTGATTGAGTACTTTGCTTTTGTTCTGTTATTATTTGTTTATTAGATTACGGCCGAGATTCAGAGTAAATTAGGGTTGTATTCATTAGGGTGCTTTTGTAACATTTTTAGCCTTAACATTAATTTGTATTGTGTACATATTTTTAAGTTTTCTTGTATACAAGAATATTCCATAGTAACAAAAAAAAAGAACCAAGCAAGAAATTATGTAAAAAATTAACAACTAACCCATCTCTTTTAAAAATACGTTTTTTTACCCTATGAATTGACATAGATCTACAAAGTTTTGCTTACATTGATTACTCCACTATTAACTAGAATAGACGATCAAAACAAATAGTAAAAAATTGTATTTATTCGACACAAAACATAAATAGACATTGCGATAGATAGTCAATGGCACAACAAGGATAATTAGTGTCGACTTCCGCGGGAAAGTTGGTAAGGATAAGGCAATAAATGAAATCATAATAAATCCGCCCTCCGGTAAATGAAGTTAATCAGTGCGGCGAGGGCGGGAAAAATTTCCTCCACAATAAAAGCATATACTCGAAGTAATACTCTCTTCATAAAAAAAAATCTCATTTTCCTTTATTGCAGTGGGCCTAATTTGAATTGAGTGCTATGCAGTTACGACTCAAGAGAGTGTATAATTTTAAGTGACTGGTCTTCGCAGTAAATAAACAAAAATTACGTTTTACCCCTCGAATATGAGCTTGGATGGACTTATTTTTGGGTTGTCCTATCGCTCCAACTTTGGTCGGCTAGGTAAATAAAAAAAAATATTGTATTTCATATAGGTAACATCCTAATAAGGGTTTTTTTCTTTTTTATTTATTATTAAAAAACATTCTCATTTTTGAACGACAACAACTATTAAGTAAGTTAAATGGCTTAATGTTCTTGCATTAACTTCTTAAATAAGACACGAAGGCATCTGGAATTCGTGTCTATTGCTTTTAATTTATGGCCGTGAGATAAGACGTAATAAATTGGTAGGAAGAATTACGGTATTCGCAGTCAACTTAATTTACCTGTAGATGTAAAACACAATTGAATAACCGTCATCGTTTATATCTTTTCTTCGCGTTTGTCATCTTGTGAAATACTATTGACTGTTACTCAATAGTACATGATAAATAATGTCAAGGGAATCAATAGTAAATGAAGCACCAATAACCTTATGATTAAGGTTACGGACTTCCGATCAAGGGGTTGATAGTTCGAATCCCGTCTTTCGATAATTGTAACCTATATACTAGAGCTTAATTAGAGTGGTAAAATAAATATCAGTAAATTAGCAAAAATCTATAATTGACGTAGAATGAATTTATAGTTTTAGGGACAAAATATCCCATGAGAAATTATTACAGAATGCACGTTTTGTTTTTCATGGATAACTCATAAGCGTGAGTCATGAGTCATGAGTCAAATTCTTTAGTACCGCCCTATTTAAAATTAAAGGATTAAAAAAACATCTTACGGCCTCAACAATGTGAAACAATGTTCATTTGTTACTAACTTCTTTAAACTCGTATCTAATCAAAGCTAAAAAAAAATCAAGAGAATTGCAAAACAGGGAAAGTTGATAGAATCTTTTGCGGGCGAGGAATTTAATTAACATTCCGTAACATTCCCGCCAAGTGGACACGACTGGGCCTAATTTTCAGCTGTCAGCGTCAGACCGGACGCCCCGGCGAGACCCAGCTACACCCTAACAGGCAAATGTGTGAAAAAATTTAGTTTTGTATTCGAAATACTGCGCCAACGACGATCTACTGTGATATGGGTCATAATTTAAATAAGCTTAAATATTATTGAGCGTCGCGACCTTGTGATTCGACCTTGAATCTGTTGGCCCATTGTGTGAAGTTTTTATAAAAGTAATTCAGTCGAAGTAAGTTGGCTGTCGGCCATCTTTAAAAGTTAAGGAATGAATTGAAAATTAAATTGAATATAATAACATGTGCGTCCTTTCCAGTGTTATTGTGTATTCTTCGTCTACATATAGAAGTATCCTTTAAGTTAGCTAAGTATATTTTAATCCAGTGCCTCCATAAATTCGTCGGGAGCCACTGGTGGCTTTTAAAAAGTAGTAAAAACTCTGCGCATTAAATCCTGAAGTCGACAGGTGCGGTGCGGTCGATATTAACTTGCTTTTTGTTTTCATTGAACATATTTTAAGTTTTTTTTACTTCACGCAAATTATAAAATATGCAAACATATTTGATCAGAGATATACAGCAGCCATAGAATGTTATTGTCTAAAAATAAGTAGAAAATTTTTGAAGTTTGAAAATAGAATTTTTTAATTTTTATTTTAACCAATAACCTAACACTACAGTATCATTTAGAACTGTTCGTAGACACGCTTTAGCTATTTAGATGTGGTCTGTGTAGGCGGAACAGATCGACTGAGATTATACCGAGGACAATAGAGGTTAATTAATTTATTCATATACTAAAATTTTAAATCCTTAATGAAGTGGACAAAATAATGTTCCATGTTGAGCTATAAAAATATGTTATCTTCGCCCCATACTTTAAACCACGGGTTTATTAAGCAGTCGTAAAATGAGTTGCAGGGGCTCAGATACGATGCGTCCGATAATGAGAGTCGTAACGAAGCAATAAACTCTCTAATTTGTGGCAGCCATCTTGATTTTAAATGTAAGTGCAAATGTTTTTTTGGAAGAACAATATTCGGGTATTTTTAAAAGGTAATACCATAGAAAAACACAATTATCTTGCTAGTTTTTTACTGGTTAATAATATTAATCGTAATAATGTCTACAGATATTTTCTACTTGAATTTACGCTTAATAATTAACTTCTATAATATTTTTCAGACCTTTCAAAACCTTCTGTTCCTTGTGTAATCTACCGTTTTGCACTGGCACGATAGACTAGAGGTTGAACTATACTAGACTATAATTATTATAATAATACAACGCGACCATCAGCAAGAGGTATTATCACTATACTCGTCAGGAATCCAAGAGCGTCACATATCCAGGGCATTAGCGTTTCATAATCAAAGTCAAAAGGCAACCATATCTATATATTTCTGCAATAACTCTGCATTACGCCACACCGGAAATAAGGGCAATAACACTTGTAAATTGCACCAAACACGTATACTATGTGGAAGCATAGAATGTTAGTCCGTAGCCAGATTTGTGGCGGCGAGACTAATGAAAAAAGTTTCGACGACAGACCTGACCGCACGTCGATTTGCAACGTCGCAATGTTTTGAATTAAGAATGAATATCTGGAATAGCCTTTTAACTATGTGTTACACACTTAAATAAGATCAATCTTTCTAACTTAGAACACGCTTGTAACAAGTTTATTTCATATCTTGCTAATATTGTAAACGCGAAAATTTGTATGGATGAATGCTTGTTTACGGGTAATTCGAAAACGGCTAAACGGATATAAGAGAAAGAATATTGTCTCGAATCATGGACGACTAAGCATTTATTTTATTCTGCGCGGACGTAGTCACGGGAAAAAGCTTGTAATTGCTGTATCTTTAAATTTGACATGTATCTACTCCTAGAAAAATTATTTAAAGGAACCGGCATTAGGTTCCGCTGTATTACTTATTAGATCCAAGTGAAATAAAAGCCTGATGTATAAATTAACTTCACATTTTCACTTTAACAAATAAATAATTAATGAACATACAGTACAATTTTCGGGTTCACATGTTGGTTACAGACCAATAACTCGCACGGCGCCGAGACCTTTCGGTCCACGAACAATAATTATCAACAGTTTACTCCTTTATAATTACTAACAGAATTTGCTATACAAAATAGAACCTTATACGAGCGTCACAAGACACCGCCGTTGAAATGTTCGATCACATTAATTGCCGACTTGCGATCGTCACATGGGAAATGACCGGAAAGCATTTAGCCGTATCAAACATAAATGAGTAAATTTGTCGATGATTACCGGGTACAGTCGTGATTCGAGAACTCCCTTATGAATTATAAATACGTTAGAGTTCGCATAGTCAATATTTACTTAGACTTGTGTTGACATTTAGATAGGTATATAATACATTTTTAATATTCAACGCAAAGCTATTTTAATTTGTATGTTTCATCAAACTAATACAAATAGATTTACATACTTATTTAGTCCAATAATCTCTGTATTTAAACATGATAAATTCTAAACCAGTGGTCGTCACACTTTTCTATCCAAGGGCCAAAAAAGACAATTTGAGGTATCACTGCGGCCTGCACCTTAGTGCACTAAGTGGTTGACCCAATCAATCAATTTAATCATATATGCGAATAAAATGTTGGTTTTGAAGCAACTAAAGATCTTTTTTAAAGTTTATTGAAATATTCGTGGTGTCTAACAAAGATTTTTTTTGTCCGAAATATGTATGTGATGAGAATTGATCTTAAGGACACAGTTCTAAGTATATTAAAACGATGTATTCTAAAACTTCACGGGTCGTGCGGCCGACGGTTTAACGACCACTGTTCTAAACGAAGCAACGTTTAATTCAAGTCCCAACAATTAGCTGCCTGTCGAACTATGTGCATGTCCTAACGCAGTGCAAGTTGTCGCAAGATTAGTGCCGCGCCGCGATCTAAGTCTAAATTGAACATAATAACTGTCGGGACAAAGGTAGGGAAGTTGCTGCGGTCTGCGGCGGCACCTTACTTCGCTAACAATTTGCGGCCGCGTCGAGTTATGTCGTCTTTGCCGACACTATGTAGTGTGGCCCCGCCTTTTGATTATACATTGTCCCGACAGTTCCTTAAAGCAACTACCAATAGGGAATATATCGGCTATTAGTCTAATGCAAAATAAGGTATAATTTATATTTAACTATTAAAAAATATTTTGGAAATCGCATAGTATGCAAATTTATACATCTACACGGCATCTCTAGGTAGTTATTTAGTATACTGGATTTATTTACTTTACTGGATTAGGTAATCCAAACTTGCGTCTATTCGGAATTCACATCTTCCTGTTCATCCAAGATTCCTTACTCTTTTCTTAATGTATAACTTTCTATTTTAAATTAGTGTTATCTGTTAACTTAGACTTTGATTTAGGCAATAGTTTAGATGAAGAATTTCTTTTTCGCCTTGTAATGTCTATTCCCTTATCATTTTAGACATAACCCCTCTGGTTGGTCATCTGTGTTCAATACAATGGAGGAAGATGCAAATTGTCATCGTTTAAAATAAGGTGTAGGTAATAAAAAAAAAACACAAAGTTTTTAATTATTTTATTATCCATACATAAATGGACACAAAATCACATACTCTAGCAATGTCTTTATAATTAAGTATATAAAAACATTGTTAAAGTCAATTAGAAATACGAAATAGAAAAAAATTATAAAGAGGAGCCTAAGAGGAATTACGTAATTAATTCTAGTTATAATTATACGATTACATTTTCTAATGTCCTACGTGTCTTAGTTCGAGTGCGTCTACGTCAGTACAAGCAGTACACCGGCAGACTTTTATTGGAAAAAGTCTGTGTATACGATATATTTCATACATTGTTGTATATCCAACAAACTTTGGATAATACGTGTATACAAACTGCATCAGTTAAAATCACAATGATTAAAACCTTTTTACTACTTGAATTAGTGTTGCCAGTTATATTAAATCTTAAAATGTTGCTAGTATTATATTCAAACTACAGATACTAGTGTAATTCAGCAAATAATTTCTAATACGATATAACGTAAATCACATTCTCTCAAAACAGTAAACTTAAAATTAACTTAAATAAAAAAAAACTTTTGTAATCATCCATTTTGTCATTATAACAATGATTTTTTTTTTAGTAAAATTAAAATGGCAGTCATTCAATACTATAATTTATAAACAGACAAACAGTCTTATTCAATATTTAAATTAAATACAAGTTATCATTCAATCGTTAAACGCAACAAACTCAATAAATGCGCGTATGTAGAATAATTTTAATCACTTATTAAAACTAGCGTCCAACAGATGTCAGCGTTTAATACATGAAACATTAGAACAAATACACTGATCTTATCGTTTATTCAATCGGGATATAGAGAAGATATACTACCCTAGATTGTTTTAAAAAAAAAGAGCAAAAAAAAATTGTGCAATGTTAAAAACGCTCACATCTTACTGACACAGTACACTAACAATTTTTAAAGCCTAGAAAAATCTTATAATTAAGAATTACCCTATGTTCCGATTACACGCATTTTACACATCGTCGTATAAAAGGTTCCGATATAATCGATGCAGGGACATTCAATCGAATTTTTGTTGAGAAAAAAAAAAACAAAAACTTAATCCCTTGGTTAATAGCACCAATGCCAATTGTTATAATCAAAATACCTTGAATTAAATATTTAAAAGAAATTAGCCGCCATTTTAAGTTGAATCTGTTACTATAAAATTAAAATTTACATATTTGTACTAAAACAGACTATTTAAAATGTTGAAGATAAAATAAGGTGAAAATATTTTTTTAAATTAATTACTATTAAATGGAACATAGGCATTAAAATGAATTAGAAATAATTCGTAAAATACGGACGTCACAAAAATTTTATAATCCAAAAGAAAAGTAAACTCATCGCCGACTTAAGCCAGTTATTTGAATTTCTGTGAATTTTTATTCCATAACATCATTTCGTATAGTACCGAATTTAAATTTATGTCATTTTTCAAACGGCATTTTATAGCTTGCCAACAAAATCTTGTAAAAATGCATAGTCGAAAACCAAGTGGCGTATTAAAAAAATTAATACCTTCGAGAAAACAAACACATGAACGACATTAAAGTACAATTGTTTTTTGATAGTAGAATCATATCAAACAATTACAGCACAAGGTTTAAGTAATTCCCAGTGGCGGCTCGTTTCGTGCGTTTGTACACTGAACGACCAAATAATGAAAATAATAAGAACATTAAAATCTAAATTATTAAGAATCAAAATGTAATTTTTCTGAAAACTTCAAGCAGTTGAAGTCGGTCAGTAAGTATTAGTTTCAATTCCCACGAGCCGCCACTGGTCTTTACCAAAAAGAAAGTTAAATTGCCAGCATCAGTGACGTCACGGTGTCTGGGCCTACAGGTCGGTGTCGTACCATGCGGCGACGTTGTTGTTGTCGTGCGGGGGCTCGGGGAAGGCGAGGTCGGCGGGCCCGCCCGCGCCCGTCTCCGTCTCCCCGATGTCCATCTCCATACCGAACCCGCTGCCGATCTCCAGGCCCTGCATCGAGTCTATCGGGATCTGATCGTAGCCTGCTGAATTAAAATAACAAGTTTGTAAGGCACGTGTAAAATAACAAACTGTCAGACGAAAATTAATCTTTATTGCTTATATCAGTAAGCTTTTAGGCTGCCACACGTATGGGATAAGCAGAGAAGGCTGTTGCTTAAGAATGGAAATTATGTATGCCTATTTAACATATGAAAGTGAACTTTTAAATACAATAAAAGATTTCTCACTAGAGATCGTGATTACAAACCAGTCATAGTGAATGTTATTTATCTTAAATAATTTCAACTCACCGTTCCTTATGTATTATGCAATTAAAATTTGTTACAAGTATACTAGGGGATTCTGTCATAAGCAGTTATAGTATATTAATACAAATATTTTTTTTTTGTAATGGGAAAGCTTTTTGAAACACAATATACTTTATAAAATAAGCTTATGTTTATGGTTTTAATAATGCAAACACGAATGTTAACAAAAAAAAACTCCTTGCATATGGTTATTGCAAATATATAAAGGTATATATAAATTGTTATAGAAAACAAAAAAACACACTCATAATAATAATATTCCCATCACCTGAGTTTAGTGATATAAAGGTCCCGGATTAAGCTGCGTGTAAAGAAGAGAGAAACATATTTATACAGAAAATTCCACATTCTACATATAATATAAACATATATATAAATACATAGCAAGTGCCCTTACAGATACTGCAACTGTCTAATGGAAACATACAAGCAATTACTAAAGACTACACGTGTACTGAGAAATGATTTTCCTTCGGGAAAACTTGAATCTTTATCGGAATACGATGACACCCAACTGTCAATGAATGGTCGTATTAAATGGGTGACATTTTCGTATCCATTGATATGGAATTTTATTATTTAGTTTCCAATGTCAAAATTAATGAAGACTGTAGGATGGGTACTGAAGCTGAGAGAGCAGGATAAATACGAACTTTTTCTAAAAATTACGAAGGAAAATATTTTCTCACTATATATGTACTTAGAAGTTATCATAATTTATTTCTGAATAATACACAATCATATTACGGATGGAAACTTTTTTTTATTATGATTGTTATTCAAATAGATACCAACGTAACATTTTCATTAAGTTCGCTGCTGGTTGTATACTATCTTAGTCATTAAAATCTTTAGTAACCACTTTTCATGTGCAAGTGAATTTAATACAGTATAATAATATTTTTAAAAGATATAAATACTGTATGTATACAAATTGAATATACACTACATTGTCCATACCGTGTGTTAGTTGACCCCAAAACTAATATAAAAATAATATCTTACCTTGCTGGTGAAAGGACGGTCTGGTGCCGTACAAGCCTTCGTAGCCCTGCTCCGGGCCCAGCATATCCTGGACAAGATAATAGATAAAGTAAAAAAAACTCGAATTTCACATTTGTGGTATCCGCGGTTTAGATTTACAATATTATTTTAAAAATAACTTGTTCACTGGCCACTTATTTAAGAGCTATGACGTCAAGAAAGAAGTGAATTATTAAGAAAAAAAAGTAAATAAATCCAGGGGAGGGCACTACGCATTGCGCAAATGTGTTAGCTGATAAAAAGATTGAACTGGCCGTTACCTGCAAGTCCGGCTGCATGGCGAGGTCGTTGGGCCACATCTGGTGGTCGTCGCGGAAGAGCGAGTTGGTCAGCTCCATGGAGAGCCGCTTCTTGTAGTCGTGCGGCTTGTCCTCGGACATGCGGAACAGAACCGCCGCCGCGTACGTAGCTACTCCTGATCAATAACAACACCCACACTCATTATACTATTCATGACATTCTTTTATGTAATAAAAATAAACAATGCACATTTGTTATTCAATGTGATCTTTGATTTTTTTAGTTCTGAGTTTCGTAACAAATTGTAAAAGTCATAGTATGTACTGAACTGATTGAATATATTTTGTTGCAAGTTCATTCATTCATTCATGTATCATGTCTTAAAATAAACAGATACGAAACTTAATATAGGATTATTGAAGTTCAAATACTTAAAAATTATTGGCGCTATTGTGTTGAAAGTGTTTACGTAACCGAATGGTACCAATAAATATGTAATATTGACCTTCATTGCGCGAATGCAGCAGCTCGGTGAGCGGGGCGGTGGCGCCCTCCGCCTCTATCATTTCGGCGCCCTCCTTGTCAGCCGCCAGCTCGCACAGCACGCCGGCCGCCACGCGCTGAGCACAAGTTTAGGTAAATTTGCATTGACATTAATGACATCATACAACAAAGATTTATAAATTTGAAATTTAGCAAAACTTGTACCTTACAGGATCTCGAGCGAGATTGCAAGACACCATTAAATGGCGTGTGACTCTGTAACGTGTTTATTACCTGTATGTTTTCAATTTCATTGAAGAGCAGCTGCACAAAGATGGGTATGACGTTTTGCTGGCGAATGAGCTGGCGGTTGAGGCCCTCGCGCGCCAGGATGTGCAGGGCGCCCACAGCGCCCTCCACGATCTCCTCCATGCGCACACCATCCGCGTAGGCCCCGCCCGAGCCGGTGCCCGCGCCCCCGCCGCCGCCGGACACCGACGACCGTTGCTGGAAGCACAAGTTTTACGTACAAAAATACACCATCTCTACCATTATCAATGAATAAATCGGAAACATCAATATTTTATAGAAGTGAGTGGAAACTTGCCCGTAAGTTGTAATTCTTGCATTCTTTTGCCTCTGAACCGTTACTAAGTGTCAAATTAAAACACTTGACTTGTGTACAATGTTTTTGATATCCCACTTTGTAGCATCGTTATAAGATACTAGGTTAATTACAAATGGCCGCCTTTCACAATCGGATGATGAATGCAATGTGAACTAACTCTTTGTGTATCGTTGAAAGCGCGCATGAGCAGTCGCACGAGGTGGTGCACAGCACCGTGCTCGCGCAGCGGCGCGTGGTTGGCGGGGCACAGTGCCAGGTTGCGCACCAGACCCACCACCGCCTTCACCAGCGGCCAGCGTGACGGCGGCTGCAGCAGCTTCACTATCACCTGATAAACATTACACTCTTATGTCATATTTGTTTAAACATTAAAGACTACGACTCTTTGTGTACATTGTGCTTGAGAAATAAATTTTGGTAAGAGTTCTAACACAGCAATTTCAGTTTTCTTGAATTTACACAATTGTAGCACATAATATGATCTATGCCTGTGTGTCAATGTGCTCCGACAAGGAATGTCCATATTCATGGGTCAAAATAAATCACGACTGAATTGTGCTATAATTAAAAGGTATAGAGATGTTATAAATTGTTTTCATTACCGGCAGTCCATAGTGCAGTCGCACTGCGTTCTGCGCCATCTCGCTGTCGAGGTGTCTGGAGGTGAGGTGACGCAGCGCGCACACCGCCGGCTCCGTGATCTCCTCGCGGTCGCCCGCGGACACCACCGTGCGCACTAGCGCGTCCACGCCGCCCGCCTGGCACACCGTCACCTAGAGCACGCAATAAACATTATTGAACAGAAAGAAATTATATTACGTAAACTAAGCTATGCCAACCAGCCGGCTTCAGCTATATGAATATCAAGATATCTTGTATGTCTAGATGAACGAAAAGTAAGTAACCCATTTAGATCATTTGTTATGTAGTGACTAATATCTTAGTAATAAAATACCTACATACATTTGAGATTTTAATGAGTTGAGTTAGACAACCCTATATGAGATATTAAAATATAGCAATTTAATATAAAAAAAGGTTTTTTAGATAAAATAAATTACCTTATTGCGCTGATTGTTACAAGTCAAGTTGGAGAGAATGCCAGCAGCGCAGGTGACAATGTTGACGTCAGTGGACGCCAGCACCTGCACCAGGCTCTGCAGCAGGGCCTCCAAGCCTTCAACCTGCAAAAAATGTTTCATAATGTTAAGAAAATAAACTTAAAACTACATAGTTGTCTACTTCAAGAAAAAGGACTAACATAACGATTGATTACTAATCATCCTAATTGAATTCTTAATTCAGGAATCATTATCTGGTCACCAAGAAAGACCGTTTGTGTAGACTTTTTTCATCAGTTCATTTAATTACTGAAAAATCAATTAGTACCTTGGTAGCAGCATCAGAGAGGTTCCGTAGGGTCCAGAGACAGTTCTGCACAAGACGGCCGCTCGGATTGCCGAGGTGCATAGCCAGCGCCTGCATGCCGCCCGCCTCCACGATCGCCGGCTTGTTGCTCGAGCACACTGACAGTACCTGCGAATATATACCATTTGTAGCTCAGTGCCTTATTGTACAAAATAAGTCTATAAGAATATCTAGCATATTTTTTCCTTTTACACCAAAAGCAAAAAAAGGTTTCGTTTGGGTTTTAAAGATAGCTTACCTTCAAAACTCTGGAGGTAGTCCACAGCAACTTTTCATAATCGTACGAGCGCATGATACGAACTAATTCAATCGGGCCTTGAGAGGCTAGAATAATGAGTTTGGACTCTTGGTTTCCATATGCCAGGATCTGAAGGCAATCAGTTACAATAGCCAGAAACTTGACGTTGTTTCTCTGCAAAAGTGCTACCATTTTCTGCAGGCCTCCAGCCAAACGGACTGCCATCTTGGAACCGTCTTGGTGCAGCAACAGATTATGCAAAGTTGTGATGGCATAGAAAAGCACAGACTCCACGGGAGAGCTGAGGAGTTTGACCAGAGCTGGTATTCCGCCACTCTTGAAGATCGCGAGAAGACCTTGACGATGATGAGACAAGTTGTGCAAGGTTCCAACGGCACCTTTGGTGGTCTCAAGGTCATTGCTGTTGGAGATTGCGCGCACTAGGGCAGCAACCATCTGAGGCGAGTTCATGATTGCGTGACGGGATGCCTCCTTCTTGGAGAGTTGGTGCACCATCATTGCAGCTTGGGACACAACCACTTGATCTTCATCGTTCAAGAGCTTTATCAACTCTGGTATGGCCCTGAAATAACATATGTTCAACAACATATTAGCTTTCTATTCAATCATTGTTAAAAATGTGGAAAATTTGTGTTATTTAATTAATTATTTGACAATGTGCATTTTAATTGTAGGATACCTGGTAGCCAAATCAGCATCATCTTGGTAGTTGATCAGATTGACCACAGCATGCTTGAGCATTTGCGAGGGTTCAGCAAGGCGCTGCACAGCTGTTGGTTGGGCCGGATCCAGCTGAGTGGATGGGATCTCAATACCTTCCTCCAGTGTCTCCGGAAACATCGCCGCGCGGACACGCTGGGATCGAGTTTGCGAGAGTTGCTGGTTCATATCTAAAAAAATAAGTCATAATTGTTTTCAGTAACTGCCCAGATTTATACCAATATGAAGTTGGAAGTATTCAAATTGATAAGTAATTCATACCATCGACTTGCTCCTGAGTAAAACCCTGAGCAAAGCCCTGATCCAAGTCAAACATGAGCTGGTCTCCTTCCATCTCATCATCTTCTTTGCCAGTAAGTGAAGGCACCTGGACAAAAGTATATCAAATAAGGACTTAAAACATGGATAACTATCCAACGTCACACAATACCTATTTCAGCTGTAAATAAAGCATTAGCCATTTATTAGTTTAAATACTATAGGTAGACTGACCTGAGTAGCTGCTCCAGAGTTGATACCAGAATCCACCAAGTATGAGTTCTGCTGCCACATCAAAGTCTGCTGCTCCTTGCTCGGTGCCATGGGTACATCAGACCCACCATAGCTGCTGTGCGACACTAACATAACAAATATTTATTTCACAATTGTTCAAAATTTTAAAAATTATGCTCAATTCTATATAATAGTTCTGGTATGCAAAGTAAAAATGGCATAAAATTAACGCATGCAATTAGCTCAGGAAGTGTTCTATATTGATTATTGTAGGTAAGTTTATATTCATATGTAGTTTTTAGGCATATAAAATGATACTTGCATATTGTTTAAATCATATTTGTTTATTATTTGCAGGAATTCTATACATAGATCAGCTTTTTTTGTTGGCAATAACTCACTATAAATAATACTGAGTTCATCATAATCATGTTATTTCTATTACAATACATATTGTCCCTTTCATTCTCGTTTACAAAACACAGACTGCAATATATAAGTGTAACGGAGAGAAAATAAAACTAACTGTTGTAATAAGAAGTCCTTGCATCCACCGAATTAACTCGTTGACTTTTATATAAGTAAATATAGAGAAACACAAGTATTCATGTGTACCAACTACCAAAATTTTTAAGTGCTTCTACTGTCATATTTGCCTTATTTTATAAGTCAAGACAAATAACATAGTTTTAAAAATTGTGATTGCTATTCACAGTGAATGAATGAGTCATATTTCCAAGTACTGTTCTATTACTTAGGTTATTTGGCCACTTAATACCTTACAATTAATTTATTAGATAGTAAATAAGTATATTTTAAGTTAAATGATAAATCTTGTACTTTAATCACATTTTCACTATTTGTGAACGCAAAAAATACAAGTAAAAACAATGTTGTATATAACCATGATAGTTTTATAGCGTATTTATAAAGTGAGGAATTATATTATAAATGAATACTTAAACATCAATTTATTATAATAAAACTTACTTGTGCGACTTTGCGATGATGGTATCTGATAGCTCATGATTTAGTGGATGCAGCAATGCACCCTGCGCCTGTGAACGTAATAAAACTATGAAGCGCCGTTCAACACGCAGCCGTGGCTATCGATTTATAAACAACTGAACGAACACGAGTCAAAAAGTATCGTGTTATTCACATAAACACTTTCAACCTCGCCTTTAATATATGCAACGAACTAAGATATCGGAAAGTTATAACAAAACAAACAAAGTATTCTAAGCTTCGTGGTGATCTAAATACCACACCCCGACATAATTAACGAGATTTGATCGATCGATTATGTTGAAACCTATTAATAACAATAGCAAATCATTTACTAACTGTACCTGCGGTCGTTAAAATCGCGATTAATAGAACAAACACTTACTTTAAGAAATTTAATGAAACAAAACGCGATCTGCGTTTACCACTTTCGTCTATCCTGACATGACAATATGGCGTCAAGTTCGGTTGCTCGGTGCGCTGGTTCGGAAAGAGTCGGATATATTCGAGAATGCAAGATGGAAATATATAGCTTACTCATTTCGTTTATCGTTTATCGTGACGTTCTTATGATACGATATTCATTTTTTAATATTTCCTTTTTATACTTTTACTTATTATGTATATAATTACCTATTGATGATATTGTTTAAAACAAGATGTTCCGTTCCGTTATACGTACTGCTCATGCTGCTACTGATGTATCGATTTTATCGGAGGAATGCTGCCATACCTACACAAATAATAATTGGTATTCCAAATTTGTTTTGGTCTTCAAGAACGAAATAATGATGTGAACCGTCATCTTTTTAAAAATTATTATAGATATTGTCAAATGTTTATGACAAATATTTGACAAACACGTAAATACTCTGGAACAGTTAAGAATTTTAACGTATATTTTGCTGTATAAATCATATATTTTATAATTGTTACAATGATGGAAAATAAACGCCATGTTTCTGCTCAATTTTGTTTACCTATGCCGTTAATGAGTGATTTGGATACAATGAATAAACTTATCGATAATTACAGAAATCGCATATTGAGAGAATTTGTTATCGAGGAGAAAGAATATAAAAGTACTTTGATTGTTTCATATGGCATGAAGAGACCTCCAGCGCCGAAGAAAATATGGATTCAAGAAAACCACGAGCGATTCATTGCAAATACACCCAATGAATATATAGTAGAACAAAGCTTTTTAACTCAAATTGGCTTTGTTTGCACCTTGATTTACACACCTGATGGCGAAAATATCATTGTAGGGCACTCCAGTGGATTGATCCAGGTGTTTTGTTTATTTTTTTAAAGTCCGCATTTAAGTGTACTTGGTGTGTTCGTAGACTAGCGAACAATAACATGAGACTTATAGTTTAATGACGTCACATGGGCATCCCAAGTATGCCTGAATAAGTAAAATATTTTAGAGACTAGTAATTAACGATTAATGTAATCTACGCTTAATTATATGTTACTTTGCTTATTTAAAAAAAAAACTGTAAATACAGTTTACAGTAAGTTTGACTAAGACCCTAAAATTTAGCGTGCGTATTCTTAGTAAAAGTATCCAATATTGCCACTAGATGGCATTGTTTTCAATTCGAAAATGTCAATTCACTGTTTTACGAAAAAGGCATAACATTGATACATATTTATTAAAGTGTGCTTAAAAACATTTTATGTCTTGCATCTTAACAATGCGTTGATTACTATCTGTTAGTACAAATCTAGTAGGCTGTTTAAATAATGGCCAGCCACCAAGAGATTGTTGCAAAATATGTTGACAATATTCTGGCTTATTATAAAAATGAACAAAGCCCGAAAATATGGTATCCGATGTTCTATCACGGAGTCGCCAAGGAAAAAGATCCTCTTGGTTGGGTCAAAGAAAATAACGCAAAGTTTTTAAAGGACACACCAAATAAAATTTTATATAATCGATGGTTTCTTTCCGAATACGGTGCGATATCAGCATTAGCTTATTCACCAACTGGATGTCACATAATAGTTGGCCATTCCACTGGTCTCATACAGGTTCTGGTATTGTAATCAATTACTTATTTGACACGTCAAAATAAACAATGGATCAACTGACTATCGCCATCACTTTGCTGAAACACCAATATAGACTTTCATCTTGGCATTTTCTTTGGCATATGGTACGAGTTGTTGCGCTGAACATAATGTTATCTATACACATATATATTACGCTGCGCGTAGATGACCTCGAGCCTTCAAGTTACTTGAATAGACGTATACTATAACAGTCATTAAATTATTGTCATTTACATAGTCTTGAAAAATACACAAAAAAAAATTGTATACAGACTAAAGTATACCCAAGGTATTGTTTAAAAAGGACAGCATCTGCAGTTCTTTGTGACATTGTTTCCGAATTACGTTTATCTAGATGCGGCACGGTAGCACAGGTATAGTGCTTTGTACTCTACGGAACATCCAGTATCCGCCGAAGCCGGTGTACGCTC
The DNA here is from genome assembly GCA_027563995.1 of Papilio gigon. NCBI lineage: Eukaryota > Metazoa > Arthropoda > Insecta > Lepidoptera > Papilionidae > Papilio > Papilio gigon. The sequence goes on from JAODUI010000027.1 coordinate 2,468,472, forward strand.
TGGTGTACAGTTTGCACGAGGAGAGAGTCTGCTATGCGGCCTGCATGGACGGCGCCGTATATCGTATCGAAATACCTAATGTACGCAATTATATGTTTTATTTATTCAATTAGATGTAGATATAGACTGCTCCGTGAAAGCGGAATAATCCCTCCCTTTGTATAGTTATTGTGAGAGCAATTTGTCCCTATTAAATTATTCTGTAACATGCGGTACAAATTTTAGTTTGTTGTTGGTTTCACTTAAAGATAATTTTCTATTGCAATTACTTCTCAACAAATGTAGGTAAATTAATTTAGTTTTAATATATTGTATCTATCATACTTAAGTCTTTAATTATAGTATCCATTTCAAGTGATGTTTTAAATATTTATTAACCCTTGTGGTGTGTTAAATAACGCATGTCCCGACGTCCACATGTGTGCCGTGCTTTGAATTAAGTTTGAGCCGCTCACATAGATATTATAATACCGTCCTAATGTCGCCTTGTAATTGCTGCTTACACGGTGACCTGAATCCTTAATTATATCATCAAATTGTATGCAATCTAATTATAATACGGTTTAATTATTAAGAATTATGTCGACCACTATATAGAATTGATATCAGTATGACATAGAAATAATTGAGGTATTTTACTGTATAAAACAAACTGTATTTGGTATATGACTAGTTTGGCTTTTTATCAAAGTTTATACAAATTAGTCAAGTTTTCATTTAGAAATGAATCTTTAGAGAAACAGAAATGTAGTAAAAATATCAAGAGTAAACATCCTAAATCAATAATGCATATTATTTCCACAGATAACTGTATCAACACAGGAGCCACCGGATTATTGCATTAGGGCCGACCCCGCACTTGAATGTTTGAACACACAGTTCTACGGCGCCCCGGGCATCTCATCCTCGGCTACTCCGTTTGTGACACGTATGTTACATTTCCTCTGACAATATCAAAGGCGATAGTTAATCATTTCTGGTTCGTAATTCTAATGAACAATTTTGTTCCGTTCCACTGGAACAATATCCTGTCTATCGCTTATCTTAATTATATCCTCATATTAATAGTGACAAACTGAAATATAAAGAATCTAATTAAAAATTGATTGAATTTCTGGTCTATTAAATTAACCGCAACCACGATCTTTGGATTCATGTCATGTTAACTGTTGTTTGCGTTAATTAAACTTTTATAAATAATTTCTAAAATTTGACGATACCTATTCATAGATGATATTCGTCTTAGAGACTGTTGCTAACGTTGACATTAAAGCAACGCTTTCATTTTACGATCCATTCATAATAAGTAATTTGACAGAGAGGACGCCAGCTCTCTCGCTGGGTATCACAGCTGACCAGACGAAATTGGTCGTCGGTTACGCCGACGCGAGCATAAAAGTGTACGACTTGGAAACCCAAGAGGTTATTCTGACGATTGCTTTATATATCTAATCTCGATTGCGGAAACATTTATCCGAATTTGATCATATTACAGTCACCTTAGGAAATGACTCTTTGTTATTAATACAGGCCATGTCACTATTGTTAATAGTTATTGAAGAAAAAAATAATATTTATTATGAACGGGAGTAAAAATATTGAAGACTTCACCTTAGAACAGATTTAATCTCAATTTATAGCTCATAATATCAGCTTAATAGATCATTGAGGATCCTTTAACCTGTATTAAGTAGGTCGCTGGTCAAGGATTAAGTGATATCAGATGAAAAGATATTACACGTCTTTATCTAATTGAAAGTTTCAATATAAAAGGCTAAGCTAGTTATATCCATAGCTTTTCTGAGTACATCCATTATTTTTATATCATTTTCATTAAGTGAAACAAATTCCTATTCATTCGCAAACGCATTAATACAAGACCAGGCTTACCCGTTGCTGTAGTGCGGTAGATAATGGTATAATTTTTCGATCTCTAGCAAAAATGTCTACAAATCAGAACACAATGTTCAATCACATCAGATCAGATCAGAACACAATGTTCACAAATTAGAAATCAATCAATGAACAGTTCTTAATATTATTGTGATATTAACAACCATTATTTTGTGCCAGTTGGACATGACATACAAAGTGCAGAAGTTGCGCTTGCAGTTTATACCGAAGAAACTGCAACGTATGCACACGGATCAAGTATGTGCGTTGCGTTGTCATGATCAATTCGTCTATATGTTCGCCAGCGGCGCTTGGGACAGGACTTTAAGGGTAAGGTCACATATTTTAATGTTAAAAACCATCAATAAAAGAGTATTAAATTAAGTTGGGTCAATTTATTACAGATTTGGGACGTCAGATGTCAAACTGGTTGCGTCACTACATTCGAAGGTGTTAATGTTTGTGGTGACAGTATTGACTTAAATGTATGTGAAAATTCTTTACCAAAACACTTTTTTTTATGTTATTTTGATTTCGGAAAGTACGTCTTTTGTTTTAGAAAAACCAATGCATAGTCGGCAGCTGGCAGCCGACTGAGGCCTTGACAGTGTGGGACATAGTCGCTAAGAAAAAAGTTAACATTATACGAGTGCAGAATCGAAGACCAGATGTCGACGGAGAGTATATTTATACTTGCCGATATTGGAAATCAACAGATGTAATATCATTTTTAATTTTTTTTTATCGACTTTAATTTATGTGCACTTTTTCGTAACTAAGATGGTCACGTAAGCAGCATTCTTTATTCAAAATATTCCCCTTCAGGTCACATTTGTTTAAAAACGTACTAAAACATGCTCTTTTTTTCAGTACAACCGAAAAGGTAAGTATGCTCTTATAGGTGGCAGTGGAACAAGCTGTTTGGAAGTTGTTAACTTGCACAATCGATACATCAGCTGTTCGTACCCGGCCGCCGGGAGCATACTAGCAGTCGCCAGTTACCAGGAGCGCATAGCCTTCGGTGGTACAGCACCTGTACTGTATATCGTCAGTTTCCACGATCCTAAACACGAGAAGTACAGAGAAGATGTAGAAGTCGATTCTTCGACGTGGACACCGCGGAGGAGTGTGTTGGATTATTCGTCAACTGTTGAACAGCAAGGAGAAACTTGACTTGCGGCGTCCTTTTTTGTATAGAATTTTCAATGTCACTCGTTCGATTATAAAACGTTTTCGATTTTAATTGAACGCGTTATTCAATTGTTTCAGTCTTCTTATACATTTTATGTTAATAACATTGAGACGTGTTCATACTTTATGGAACTCGCATCCGCGCTGGCATCGCGTACACTGCCTATCTGAGAAACTTTACTGCGTTTTTATAACATTTATCAGTGTTATAAAACACTATATATACATTTATTTTTATACTCTTCGTTTCTTTAGATTGTTTTCTGCTTCTTTGATTTTGAATGAAAACTAAAGCAACCGAATAAAGCATTCCGTAGTACGGACGGCAAACGGAATGCAACTGTATACTGTTGAAATATTTCACTCGCCGTTAAACTTTTCCAATTTTATCCATCAGGTTTTGCTAAAGCACTATCGCTAGCAACGTTTATTGTTACACTCGTCTTTGTGACGGTGACGTCATAACACCAAAAAGAATAAGGTAGGAGAATGAGTGACGGAAAAAGAATGTTATTATTTTCTCATCAATTTTGGCTTAATCGGAAAACAAACGAAAAAAAAAACGGTAAATTGTGTGCTAATCAAAGATATTTCTTTGCGGTGTTTTACTATGGTATGTCAATTTTGTAACAATCTCTCAATATTTTTATTGATGTATTTTGGTTATGTTGTCACCATGGGATTGACGTAAAAAAACAAATGAAACTTGTCTTCCGGAAACGAAGTTGTAAGGTATAAAAACAATGTACGTTGTTTCATATAGCATTTGTTTTTATATTTATGTTTGGCGTAGTTATCTTTTCTGGCACATCTTTTTGTTTTCGGCTTTGATGTTAATTCCATCTCTGCGGTCGGGTCTCGCAGCTTCGTGTCCGGGGCCTAATTCTATTATTATTAATAGCGGCCATGCCTAATGGAACACGGCTTAGCGTTGTAATGAAAATGAGCTTTTAATTAATTAATCTCCTGAATAAAAGAACTGTAAGTATACAGCGGACGAATTGTGTGTAATTATGTTATGTAATTTTGAGTTTTTTTTTGTATTTGCGCCTTGTTTGTCATATTGTTTCAGTATCATAAGTTAATGTAGCGTGTGCTAACTGTAAAAACATATTATGGCAAGAATGTTGGCAGAAAAATAAACAAGCTTAAGCATCTGACTCGGAAATTTCCACTGTAACGATTCGAGTCAAAAATGTTACCTAAAAATTTACAAAACAAACTGAATAAAAGATGTAACAGAACAAAACGGCAACTCAAAGAGATTGTCGAGATTAAAATATTTCACTTGACGGTTAAATGTTCAAATAATTTATTAAGCGTTCCTTTTGAGCGTTCGCCCGTTGTTATGAAGTGGAAGTACCCATTCCGTGTACCCGGAATTTTATGGAATGTCTTTTGTTTTTTATTCATAACATTTATGTCACTACGAAGTCTGAATTAATTTTACATCATAATGTGACAACGAGTTTCAAAAGATTGTAATCATCGTCATCATCATATCAGCCACACGTCGCCCACTGCTGAGCGTAGACCTCCCCCAAAGATCGCCACGACGATCGGACCTCGGCCGCCCTCACCCAGGATACTCCCGCAAACTTGACTAGGTCATCGGTCTATCTTGCGGGAGATCTGCCCACGCTGCCTAATTGAAATGTTTATACAATATTCATTGTTTACACGGCCATATAACACAACTAAAATCAAACATGAAAACTATGTTTAAATTAATTTTATTAGGAGTTTGTAAATTAATGACGGTTTTATTCCTAAGATAACATTCCTATATTGTTACATTTTATGTTCACTCTGAAAATACAATTACACAAAATAAACGATAATATTATTTCAGAGTTCGCTACCTCACAGTTTGAACTACCTTCTAAGCTTTCAAAGTTGTTTTTGTTTAATTTCAACTACTCTATACTAAGTAAATAAGTTCATTTTGTGGTTTACTTACCAAAGGTAACCGTAACCACTAAGCTTTTCTAACTAAACAAGAGAAAAGAAAGTTTAAAGCTTTGGCTGTTCACGCTGCTGATGTATATTTGAAGTATAAATTGTAAGATAAATCTACTTTTGTTAATAAAGAAATTAAAGATAAATTTAAAACAAAATGACAGTCAATATTGAAAAAAAAACTGACTGAAAACATATTCTCGTGAAATCCGTACTGGGCTAATCAAAGTTTATAGCATAAAAAGTTTGTGAAGGTTTATCATGAGGTATGGAAATATATGTCGACACGCAAACAAACTATCAAAGACCTACAGTCTCTTTTAATTCAGTGAAACTTTGAATTGTAATAGACATTTGGGGGCTATTTACTGCGTATTTAGACAAAATATATATGAAAATGTATTTTTTGTGTACTCTCATATACTACAAGGTCTATCATAGTTTAGAACCAAATATACTACTCTGTTGGTTGATTGACGAAGCGTTAACAATGATAATA
>JAODUI010000027.1:2495704-2515917 GCA_027563995.1 Papilio gigon
CGCCTTAGGGTCCTTCAAGCGAGCATACCTCTATCTTAGAGGCCGGCAACGCATCTGTTGTTCTTCTAGTATTGCAGGTGTCCATGGGCGTCGATGAACAGTTTTGTGACCGTTAGTTATTTTTTCGGTAGTTACTTTTCTTTGTAAATTTTTACTACGCTTTCACCTTTCATTTTTACGTATTGAATAAAATATTTTCGCTTTGACCTTTTCAATGTAGGTAATAATACTAAACTCAATAACGTAATGGGACAGCATCCTTCCAAGAATTGGATTTAGATGGATTGAGATACAGAATGTTTTTGAGGTTAGTTCCGAAGTATTTGATTTGTATTTTGAAAGTAACCTCAAAATTTCAAATTAATCTTAAACTTGTTACGTTATTTAGTACATTTTAGCATCAACTAAAAAGGTTAGAAGTCTACACCTCACCCTGCAGTGAAAGGCTGGTAATTACTGTCAGAAATTTATGAAATCTACATAACTATAGGATGACACAAAAAAACAACAAGACAGCCACAATACGGCAAGGAATTTTTGTGATACTGACTTAGGTACCTACTTTTATGTTAGCAATTTTTAAACGTATTCTAGTTTTAATTTACAAGTTATTTAACAACTGTATAATGTAATGTTTTTGATATAAAATAGGTTATGAGATAAACCTTAAAAGAAACTGGTAATGTAAAATATTCCGGAAGACAAGACTTAACATAACAACGGGAGAGCAAAGTTGTAAACTATGAGAACCATTAAGAGCTAATATTAAATGCTGTAGAAGGAGACAAAGGAAGTAATATTTGTGATTTATTATTCTTAATCCCTTTGTTTTGCTCGCTCTCACCGCGCTACACGTAAAATTGGTGTAATACTTTTTTTTGTTCCTTTAAAATATTTTTGATCGTTTTTAAAGTAAAATTTATTTCCGGCGCAATATACTTAAAATTGAATATAGTATTGCATCTTCTTGTCTTCTTCTACTTCTCAGTAGGATCAGATTTTTAAAAACCATTTATTTGTTTTAGCTTCTGAAAACAAACATCAGAACTGAACACAATACCACAGTTTTTTTTTAACATTAGACACATTTATATACGAAGTTTATTTACTTTAGAATTCATACCTTTTTTAAAGTCATAAATTGTGAACTGAACGATATGACTGCGCTAAAATGTTCTTTATAACCACTTCTAGTGTCGTCTAGTTTTTATTGATTTTGAGTTACGGCCGTTGAAAAAGTTGTGTAACAAAGAGAAATTTGAATAGAGCCTGTACATAAATCGACGGAATACAAAGGCGAATATGCAATAAATTCCGAGCTTTGGACAGACTGATGAATTTCATTTGTGAGGTTCGTCGGTATAATTGAGTGTCGTAATTAGAGAAATACTTCTATTATTTTCTTATCAAAGCTATTATAACAATATAAATAATCTATTAGTGGAAATATATTAAGAAACATTCATTCTCTAACAAAGAGCAGTTTGGGCCGTATAAAGAAAACGTTGCACCATAAGATGTTATTAATAAGTGAAACACGATGATTAATTTAACAAACCAATACAATGTACAAGTGTTTGCTTTCACTTCCTTTACTTTTTTCTTAAGCAGCAATTCTATTATAATTTCATTTATAAGTTATACAACCTTCTTTCTACTTTAAAGCAGCTAAAAATAGTTCTACATCCATTAATTATGGACATACATATCTATTTTATCTACCTTTTCTACTATAAACTATAGACAAGCGTGGTAAACAAAGACAATTCAATCCAATATTACTCCGTTACTATATACAACGAATTATTTCACTTTTATACAAAAACTCTTCTCGTTCTAAGTATAATGACAGTTTTATTTTATCGTAACTTTTCGGGTCACGAAACACAACAAATGATTCAGTCGATGTTCATTTTAGTACAAAAGGAAAGGTCAAAACATATAGAAAAATACCAATATTTCTAAAAGGAAACTGTTAACTGATTTAACTATAGGGGGAGTAATCGGTTAAATTAAATAATTAAATTACATTAATTAATTAATTAAAATTGATTAATTAAATTACAGTTTATTGCAAGATAAATGTTACTGTTGTAAGAAGAGAAAAATGATGTGCTGTAAGTAAGAAAAAATAACAAATTGGGACTTAAATCTATCGTAGATTAACAATTGGCGTGTAACAAAGAGCCGGTTGGCGGGGGCGCGTGACGTCAGCTCGCTGTGACGTCAGGACCTGCGTACAAATGGGTCAATAGAACGCCAGCCCGGCCCGGGAGTAGCACCCGGCCAACTTAAATAGGTTACCGCTCCGAAAATAAGCGCTGGGACGGGGAAGCCTCCATACCTTTGTCGGTTTATTTTATAAAATTCTGAGTCCTTTCATAGAATTTGAATGGCAAGAACACGAGAAATTTTTAAATGTTCAATTCCCCCGGAGTTCAGAAGAATTTCCCTTTATCTTAAAAAAGTACTAAACTTGTTTTTAAGCTTACTTTTTATAACTATAACCAAAATCATGACGATGAAGTCATGAGTTTTTATTAATCATTTTCTGATCTTTTTATTTTAATTTCTTTGTTACTTACTTAAAACGCAAAGTTTACTTTTTCGCTTAATTATAATGACTGTAATATCATAAATGTTATATATTTCTCATTATACAGGTTTGTGGCTATATAGGGAACAATGTAACAAAGTTATGAAGGGAATTTTCATACAAGGTCATTCCTTTTTACAGTCCATTTGACGTCCTGGCCAAATAAATGAAACTTGTCCGAATGTCCATTAGCCAAAATTTATTGAACGTTCTCCTTGTGTTAGATGGATTTATGTTCTCAATTGAAAGAGATCGTTATTCTTTATTACAATTCACAAATTGAAAATTATAATGAAGTACATACAAGTAACCGTTTCATTTGTTATGACTGCGCCGTTTTACTTACGGACATATCTCTCCTTACCACAGCAAACAGCTCAAAATTCTTAGATGGGTATGTTGTCCTAGTAGTTTGAATTATGTGAACTGGTTATTTAGTTATCATTCCATCATCCTTTATAGTTTGCAAAGTGATTCGATTTCAGATACAATCAATCTAAATCATTCGAAATATGCGACACCAATTTGTACGTTCAAGTAACTTATTCCGCTTGTGGTATTTGTAATGGCGTACCTCGTTTGTGGAATCCGTTTATGAGCTCCGCATATCACTGTCGTATCGACCTGCTAACTAATGCCACGTATGTTCCAAACGAGTCGGCAAACACACCGGCTTCTCACTAAATGTGTTCACGTGGGCTGTGTGACGTACTGTACAATGTACCTACATGATGTGCGCTTCTGTTGTCCTGGTACCAATATTGAGAAACATCGGTTTTCATCGAACTCATTTGTTTGATACTTTTTTTTAATTATTCTAGTTAGTTATTAACCAGTAGTATACCAAATAGAAAGTATTTTACAATTTAATTATGCAAATAATACTTTTAACAGAAACTTTTGTTGTGTGAATAATTCAAGTTGCCGTAATTCAACGTAAAATATAAATTAAATTATTAAAACTTTACTGAGACATTTCACTATAATGTTTATACTACTAGTCGGTACCGACACAGGTTTACGCGTGAGTTAAGCCGTTTATAAGTAGTGTATAAATTTAATTACAAACATTACATTGCAAAATTATTCTTAAAGTTAGTTTAAGAATTTCTATAATGTACCTGAAGCATAATTTGAAGTGGTACTTGTAGATATAACATTTGTTTTAATAAATCGACGTACTGACTGATGTCACAAAGCAATGCAATATTTAAATATCTATGAACCAAACAAATAACTATTGTAAGTACGTAGGATCAAAAATTTAAATCCAAAACATTTATGCCTTTGAACACGAGAACAGATTCCACAATGCAACACGATACGAGCTTCACAGAGGATTGCCGTGGCACGCTCCGCTTCGCTGTGCAAATAAAAAAAACTGATTCGACTAGAAACGAACGACATACGCTATTTGGAGTTTCGAAATTGCATGCAATTTCAACACAGAGTTTTTACTCGTGTACATGTGTCCTAATTTTAGACTTCTAGTAACATATGAATTTTGGATATAAACTATGTTTTATTATAAATGTTTTATATTATCGAAATTTTAGATGGTCCATATGAAACTAATGCTTACGTTGCTTTTTAGTTCTAAGGACCAGGATAGCAGAAATATATTGAGACCTCAGCTACTTAATTTCATTGTCCATATAATTGCAACAAGGAATAAAAGGCAAAATAGAAATCGATATTCGTGTAATACAATATAAAATCGATTCAATATGTTTTGAAGTAATTATCCGATATCGTTACAAACTCGATACGACTCGAGTGGCTGCCAAATTAAACAGAGACAAGTTTGTTGACGTTCAATTACATGTCGGTATCGTTTCGTTAATGAACCGCGTCGGCGGCAGAGATAGTATTACTGTATAAGAACGTGCCTTTGAATATACAATTAGGAATGCATAGTTTATTTACAAATATAATTTTTAACAGTCACGAGCAATAAATATTAGAGTTTATAAAATTACGTACTGATTTTTATTATTATAACAGTACATTGACAGAGTAAATAATTAAATAATTATTTGTTACTTAATAATTTAATTTTAAGTATTTACTTTTATGAATAAAAAAAATGTCAGTAAAGATTCTGATTTTTTGCGATAACAGACTATAAGACACTTGACAGGCTACAACTCGTGTTTTTTTGTGCCTATTTGAGTTTCGCCATTTTGGCGGTGATGGAAGCTGCGGTTAGGACTCCAACATCAAATAACTATGTCTGTCTGTAATTGTTAAATGGATTAACGATGTATTTTTATGTTCTTCCATATTATTAAAGACGTAACAGTTTATAGAACTAGTAAAATGTTTTATCAACAAGCAATATAATTTGATCACCTAACAAGGGTGGCTTTGAAAATGTTAAAAGTGCATATCTGTACAGATATGCCGGAGCACGATCCAAACACTATAATACTTTATCAGTGTTTATTCAAAAGCATTTTACTATGGTTATTTGAATTAAATTAATTTTTAAAACGTGCTGTTGATTAGAAGTATTGTTGTACAAGACTATAATCAACTAAACAACCAAACTGGTATTTTTCGATTAATAGATTGTAGTAAAAATTTGAGCATCGGTGGCGCAGTTGTTAAAGACTTGACCGGACCTGACCGTACTCGACATTGTCCTGCTTCGATGTCTGCGATGTACCGATGTGTTTTTCGATTTTAAAAATTACATATGTACATTATCCGACACTCTTACGGCGAAAGAAGACATCGTGATGCAACCTGCACAAATCGGCGAGGAAATTTAAAGATATATGTGAAGTCAACCGGCACGCACTGGGCCAGCGTGGTTGACTATGGCCTAGTCACCCCTAATAATAGGGTGGGCTCCGAGCCCCTCACTGGGAACGTATAGTGAGCTGATGATGAGTAAACATTTATGTGAATTTAAAAGTAGTAAGACTTATTTTAATATTAAAAGGAGAAATGAATATATAAATTATTATCCTAGTGTCACCGCGTAAACAGTAAAAGAAAATTAAAGAAAACAAAAAGCAATCTCTTGCCGCGGCATCCTCCGTCCGTTCATAATTTATTATAAACGGACACTTAAAAAATCTGGGTCGAAGTGCGCGAGAAACACTCCAGTGACAGTGTTGGATGTCTTTTGTTGCTGCCGGTTCTCATTTCATTTTGTTCACTAGAAAAAATCTAAAGTAAAATCTTTGAGAGATGTTTGCATCATTTATAAAGCAAATGCCTGTTTTGAATAAGACTGTGACTAAAGTATTATAAAAGTAAAATTCCTTCATATCGCCTTATTCAACACCAGGCTGACAGTGATGGCAGCAATGCTTTTTTTTAGTTGTCCACCTCGCTAGCTGCTTAAATTCCACTTTCTGTTTCTTATATTTATTACTACTGTACTTTGTTATCATCTTCGCGATTATGCATTGTCATTTATTATTTAACTGTTTGTCAAAACTTATATCTAAGAGTTTTTTTTTAAATAACAAAAAAATGTTTAGAGTTCATTTCAAAGTTCAGTGAAACCGTTGTACTGTCGTCCGTTCACCCAAAACATAAAATGGGAACTACAAATGCATTTACTGCATTCGGTGCTAATAATTTCTATTTTACGATATTCATTGCAAAGGTTTGTAACAGAATGTTCAATTCCGAATGGTACGGATTGGAACGTCGATGGAACAGATAATGTCCTTATGAAATGTTCCAATGAAAGAAACCGACATAAACTTTGAATATGAATGGATGGTATAAATGCATTAAGTTGATTCAAGTATAAATAACAGTAGGATCTAACCATGCTAATAAACAATAAAGAACACCAGAGTAAACAATTATTATTAAATTAATTACATACAAAGTAATGATTTAAAATAATTAACTTATTAAAATGTCGATTCCGATAACTACACTTATCATAATATCTACTTTTCCACTTTTTTATACGAGAAGGTGGGCAAACGAACGGCGGGATAACAAGAGCGACCTTCGACGACCATGGATACCTGCAATACTAGAGGAACCGCAGGTGCGTTGCCGGCCTTTAGGACGCTCGTACCTAAGTAACGATAGAGATATATTTAAGGTTATTAAGATTTATTAAAATTATAATGCAAATGGCAATTACGTAACCGGACGATCAGCACAGTATGTACAACTCTTCCATACATCTCTGTCAGCCGTCGTACCTACACACACACTTCTTACGCATATCCTCTTCACATTATCCATGCACACCTTCGGTGATTTAGCAAATAAAAATTATGTACCATAAAAAAATACTTTTAGATATCAAAGGTCATGAGACCGTAAATTTAAAACGTTAAAATAAAACACACTTCACTTTGTGCAGGTGGCTTGTTACAGAAACGTCACTACAAAGGTAACATTTTTCTAACAAAAAGGACAATTCATTACAAAGGAACTTTGTAAAAGTTGCACTCGTGCGGTTATGCAAGGCAAAGTTCAGCTGAGCGACCGACAGGGCATTGAGCTTTCAGTACCTGCATTATTTAGTTAGTGCACCTAAGTACCTTCTTACATAAGGTCGTTTAACTGTCATTTATTATGAACTGTTGAATAAAAGTTACAGGTAAAGTATTTTTGTGCATACAACTTGTTACGCTTCCATTGTTTGATCAATTTTTATACATGATAGCGACGAAAAAGGGAGTCATATGAGTTTATAAAATCAAAAAGATGTTATGCCGAAGTCGTATTGACATTGTTTCGCTAGTAATAATGCATGTGATATTTATCTTAGCATTTGCAAATGTCAATTATATTGAGTGACTATTAAACTGGGTTCAGTGAAACAGTTGGACGTTGAGCGGTCATTGACCTTAGTTAATAAAGAATGAAAATACAAATAGTGGAGTGCATCGTCGATGCATACAGGATCATAGATCAAAGATAGCATAGCTCCGTTGTACCGGTTAATAGAATGTTCACCCCGCGACGTACACGACAGAGTTGACCGATAGCATGTAATGCTTTAAGTTTATAGTGTACGCAATTCAAGGCTGTACATGACAATTCTTCACATGAATGATCGTGTTCCATCAATGATTCAATTTAGATTATATCAATACTTTTACTAATTAACAGTGATTAATAACAGCGCCGATGCGAATACCCATTCCTTCCGCCTTAATATCTTATCCATGAAATAAAGTAAGTACAAGAAAAAAATAAGTAACAATCGTACGTCATTTATTCCTATCAAAATTTACTATAATATTAAAGTATCTATATAATTTAATTAAAAAATGCGAATGCGTTTATCGCGTTTAATTTAATATGAAATGAAATTTTAATATAATAGGAATTGAGATACATTTCAGTGATGGAGCGCTGAATGCAGGCATCGCGTTTGATAGTCGTTAAGTAAAATGCTGGCTCCGTCAGGAGGCTCTCGTTTAAATTTAAAACCTCACCAAGTTTCCAAAGTTAAAAATAATTACTACATCGTATCAAAATTACAATTATACTTGTAAACTATATTATCGCGTTCCTCTATCTAAACACTTGTATGGAAAAACATACACAAGTATTTTTCTTAAAATTTGTTTAATAAGAGCGCTTAGAAAGAGGCCTATAGTTACAGACAATTGAAAATAAATTTGTAATCCGAGGGATGCTTGGATAGTGAGTTAGTTAGGATTAAAGGAAATATTTGACTCCACACTAATATTTTTATAAGTATTTGACACACAATTTGTACATTGTACTTAAATAATCAAAGTAAAGCTAAATATTACATTGTAAAGTAATCTTGGAATCTGCAGGAATAATGTATAGTCTAACTGTGGGTCTTAAGTACTATAAGATGCATCGTAACAAAGGTCGGGTAGCTTTCGTGACTGGCTGACGTCATCGCGCCCTGACGTCAGAGCTCGCTGCGTACATGTGGGTCAATAGAGCGCCTGCCTGCCCGGGCTGCACCCTGTAGCTCGAAATAGGTCATCATTCTAAAAATACTCACCTAGCTTCAGATGCCTTTTTCCTTTTGTCGGATAATATTTAGGATTAAAGCGCGTAATTAGCATATTAAAATGCCAAATTATTAATAAATACAGATTGGATTTCTTCGGAAAAACAGTTATTGTAAATTTACCACTTATACTGTTTATTAATTAATAACAATTGCATTTTTTTTATAACACTTAAGTTACCCACGAATAAATTTCTAGAGTAATAATATTTGCCTCGAAAAGACATCCGACATATTCACCGCGCTCTGAATTGGCAGAGCGCCAAATGTGCTAAGCTTGTACCATTTAAAGAATAACTTAACTTAAGAGCTCCCGTTTGTGCTTAAGCTTGGGCTACTTATTATATTAACTTGAGAAGTTAGGTCATATACACTTGTTTACTTATCTGTAACAAAGGCCTGTTCATACACATAAATATGAACGGTCCACACAACAATAAAGCGTAGGCTATAATTATTTTTAGTCTTCTAAAAAATCGACGCCGTTTGGGAAATAAAAAAGCACTTGATTTTTAGTCTATGTGTGTTTTCAGTATACTACATCCATCCAAAATCTCAGCTAAGACCGTGTAGCTATTCTGGCCATAGATACTAATTAATCCATCCATTCCAAAATTCGCATTTATAACATTCGTAAATAGTAAGATTTCGCCACGTTTATTGATCTCCCAAAAGTAATGAAAAATATTTTGTCCAAAACAAAAAAGAATCTCTGAATAATTACAAATAATTTATGTAGCTTTTGAGTAACTTAACTAAGTAAAAGAAAATATTACTGTCAAAAGTTCGTACTCTATTCTAAAAGCAAATGAAGTCTGATTGATGCTTCAGAAGTAAATGAATTATACTAACAAGAAACTCTAAAAAAAAAAAGACTTCATATGTTATAATAAAATTTTATGCAATGCTTTTATTATTCAGTCTGTCCGCCGTCGACTTGCAATTGTTTGAGCGGAACGTTCACTATGCAAATGTATCGAGCACGGAATTACGCCGCGGACCGTTGTTCTGTTTCATTGCAGCAACGTTTCTAAATTGATTTTCGTACCACAGTAAATACAACTGTACTAAATCACTACGACTCCTAGTTAACTTGTTGATATAACTGTCGTGGGTTCGAATCCCGTTATTCGATTATTGTCGTGAACCATATCCGAGCTATGGTATGGTTACAATAAATATTAGTAAATTAACAAAAATCTATTATATTAATTTGTTTTTAAAAAAAAATAAAAAACGTGAAATGTAGATTTTTAGACGATTCATTTGCAGACTTTTACGAATTGTTTTAAAATGTAACACTCCAGTAATTTACAATATTTATTTTTTTAATTTCTAAAGTCAAACGCTGTATAAATTGACCTACTTTTTTAGTATCAAATATTTCAAATGTAGTAGATATTATAATTGAGGAGTGCTATAAATCAGTCACTTTACAATTATTTCACTTTTAATTTTTGATGCTGTGGTAAATATTTACATTAAAAATAATATTATACATATTTGTATATGACTCAATATTTGTATAAAGTAAATAAGCGAATATGTACAGTTGCAACATAAAAATAAATATGTAAATAAAACACATAATCCGTAACAAATTATACTACAAACTGTGAGGATGAAAAATATTTATTTATCATCTCTAAAAATAAATATTCAATCCAAATAAATACCGAACGAAGTAACTTGTATAATTGCCGTGTTGACCTCCCGCATGATGTCAACGTAACAGTCACGTTCGTGGTCCCAAAGAAATAAAATCGCATTGTTAAAGCATTGCGCCCTCTTCTGGGCGATGGTAACAATAGTTATTATTCTATAACGGTTGAAATTGAAATCTTTGATTTTACGCATCACATCGCCAGCTATACGCAGAGCTAAGTTTGGAGACTCCTGAAAAAAAGTACCAAACATTATGTTAGTAGGTTTCCACGTCGGCAGCACAGGAGCGAGGATCAGACTAATAGTGAAGTAGACAATGCAGTACTGCAATAGACGATAACAGCTAGCGTGACTTGAAAATGATTGCACTACTGCACTTTCTACTGTTCTATACTTGTATGAATATAGTTAAGCTTACTTGATCATGATACTTATGGTCGGTAAAAGTTTCATCCAATATTTTATTAGTCTCTACTTGCACCAGTTCCTTGTCAAATTTCGTTCTTGGGTCCAACTGGTATGTGTTTAAGAACATTAGTGGAGGTCGTCTAAACTCCATGCCAACCTGGGAAACAATTGACAAATTCCTTGATAAAATTCTTTGCTAATCCGTGTAGAGTAAATCTATATAAGATTTTTAAGTATCGGTGGCATCTATACCAATGTTATAAACGATTTTCGAAGAAACACGTTGATAATCAAAATGTACCTGCGATGTTCTTTCAATCGGTCTAATGCCCGGAACTCCGGTAAAACCAAACGATGCCTTCCTCAACCTCAGCCTGCTGATCGAATTTGGCGCGATATCACCTGACGACTTCAACATTGACTGACTCTTTAGAACTTGCATCGATACTTTGCTTTTTCTTCTCTCCTCCATTTTTAATACGATATATTAACTTGTTAGGGTAATTATTATAAGTATAAATTAATTATAATAACTTGCAGAATCAAAAGAAATATAGTACATACGGTATGACATTCGCGTAATATTATTTACTTTATTTGACATCAAAGAAGAAACAATTAAAAAAGTGTACCACCTTTTTTGTGAAACAATAATTAAAAAATTGAATCAAATTCTTTCATATCAAATTACGACGCTAATCGTAAACGTAAACGACGCTTTTACGGTGAAGGAAAACATCGTGATGCAACCTGCAAACATCGGCGAAGAAATTCAAAAATATGTGTGAAGTCAAATAACACGCACTGGTCCAGCGTGGTTGACTATGGTCTAGCCGCCCCCAATAATAGGGTAGGCTCTGAGTCCCTCGGTGGGGACTTGTAATGAGCTGATGATGATGCTGACATAGTTATGTGTGAAGCCAATCAACCCGCTATGAACTAACGTGGTTGACAAAAGCCTAGTCACCCCTAATAATAGGATGGGTTCCGAGCTCCGCAGTGAGAACGTTTAATGAGTTGATAATGTTAAATTAAAAGTGCTAAAAGACATCTGTATAGTACTTAATTATTTTATTTCAATCAGAATCCAAGCAGCTTTGTACCATTTGTAATATCCTGTGGGTGCTGAGGAAACAGATTACTTTTCCGAGAAAATGATGTAACAAAATGTTAAAACAAAGTTGTATAAAAACATTGGTTACTTCTGAAATGGGAATGCTAACACTGAGTGAGTGCAAATAGAGGTTTGCTCGAGGGGTAAGGGCACCGACCGCCAGTGCAATGGACTCTTTTCTCTCTGCTTATTACATCTTCTCACCTGTTGCTATTTTTATAAACGAAAAACATAATTCTTTTGCAAAGTCCAACTAAAGATATTCAAATGAAAGCGTTAAGAGGCACCGGTTTTACTTTGTTCCACTGTAGAATTTCAACAGTATTACATTACAAAGAAGATTTAACGGTACAGAATTGATTGAAATTATATCCTTTAACAAAAAATATTTAAAAAGCAAAGGGTTTTTTTTCAGCGTTGTTATGTAAAATCACGGCAACCTCGGCATATGGTTTATAATTATTTTTGTAGAAACAAGTCCAATAGTTACGTCAAGCTTGTGTTCTATATTATCACGCTATTAAACTTAAGGGTTCGGTAAATTGAAAAAAAAACTGTTACGCCAGAAATTGCTTATATCTTTACAAAACTAGTTATGTGTTAATGCCTAATTCCAAACCTTATTGATAAACAAGATGAAATACTAATCTATTTATGGTTGAGACCGCTTCAATTATAACATTTTATTAAAATTACATTTTAAATCATAACAAAATTCAATTAAAACTGCATCCCCTTTATCTCTTTGTACAGCACACGAAAGTCCTAAACTATTTTACGAGTGTACGTATCAAAGTTTTTGATGATTTTGTTGCATTTTAGCTGAGAAGTATTTTAATTTTCCAACATTATACGGCGTTGAGGCTGAGGTTAACAACTTCATATACTTACAACATTAAAATTAACTATTCATATAAATTTGCAAAGTTATGTAAGTAAAGTTACTTTATGCATGTTTAACAAGTAGGGGTCGCTCATTGGTCGGAATTCGACCATAATCTATTGTTAAAGTTGTTGTTTTTTTTTTTTAATTTTTACTTAAAAATAGCTTTATGCACTTCTTGTAAATAGAACGTTTATTAACACATCAAATTTAATAGTATCCAATTTCACGGTATCCATTCTCGCAATGTCCCTTAAACGAGGTAGATGGATTTTCGATTCACGTATTAATAATGTGCATATGAAAGATATACATAGACTGATAGTTTGATTTTGTAGATGTTTGTTGATAATAAAATTACTAAGTTATTTATTTTATCAAGTTAACTTTGTGTTGTAATTTTTTTTTTTATAAAGTATCATTAGATTTTTGATCATTTATTAATATTTCTTTAGCCTGGTAAGCTTGAAAAAGCTTGTGCTACGATATTGCTCACGACAATTGTCCAATGACGGATTCGAACCCACGACCGCTAGATCGGTAGTCTGTACCCAACATAATTATCATTACATATACAAACGATGATAAAAATGTTGACAGTAGAATGGTCAATATTTTTTTTAATACGTTGGAAGTGACGCTGGCTCGCTTTATCAACACCGAATATTCCAATACGCATGAAATAACTGAACAGGACAAAAATTCTCATATTTTTAATATGGAAAGAATGCTTTGACTCGTAAAAGCATTACTCTACTGTCCGTACTGTGAATACGTGGACGTCTTTTTTTTATTCGTTTTCATTTTTTTTTTTTTAATAGAACATTTAATAATGCTATTTTCGTAATGGAACTAAATAAAAAAGGCAAAAGTAATAATCGTCAATACATAAGAAATTTCTCTCCGACAGATTCAATTCCTTGTCCAGCAAAACAATAAAGGTATCTTTTGTATTTTTTGCTCCACTAAGACTCGACAAGACGCTAATATAACTTGACAAAGAAAATGCTTCAAGAGCTATTTCTTTGTCAGGTCGTGTAAGAAGTTGAAAGTTTTATATATACGACTATAACAAACTATTAAATTGCACGACAAAATAAAAATAGGGAAGATTTTTTTTTTAATTTCCAATCTTGTCTATCTAATTTCCAATCAAAATTGATGTATAACAGTTTTCATGAGCATTTTTAACAAATTTAATAAAAAAAATCTTGAACATCTTAATCGTTTGTATTTATACAAAATTGGGATTTGACTACGTTAATCATATGTTTTATAGTAAAAGGGGTAATGTATATTAATAATAATAATATTAATAATAGTAATTGGGGAATGCCTATTTACAGCAGTGAGCACACTAAAGCTGATAATGATGAAGAAAAGTTAACAAACTGGCAATAATGATGATGACAATTGAAAATCGCATTTGTATATAAGTTGCCTGCATTTAATCGACATGTGGGATGTACAAAAGAGTATTTATCCTCTTCTTCCTATCTCCGCAACCAAACACAACATTTAAAGTTAAAAAATTAGAACGTCGATTACGAAAAAAAAACGTTTTTAAAGAATAAAAAAGGAGCGTTTTATTTACAGTCTTCAGCAACTGCTTTGTAGTTTTCAAAGGTCAGTGACCTTGAACTCGATGCATCACGATTCTACAAACGGCATGTATTATTCCTCGACGTTTGAACAATGAAACTCCAACATGTCTCTACAAAAATATAAAGTGCCATTGTAACATCACGACATTGTCGAGATTTTTGAATTGAAGACGTAAAATATTTAACAAAACGTTCATTCTTCAAGTTTTATTAATTATTTCTAAATTTGTATTTAAAATCTGAGCTACTCAACTTGTTATTTGAAATTTTATTTCGATAAACAGTCTGCATTAACAGTGACAAGATACAGCTAAATTAGTGCGGACGACAAGGAGCCTTTGGATGCGGCAGACAGAACTACATCCAGCAGTGGTCAGACAAAGGCTGTTGATGATCCAATATTTACGTCTCATGCCATAAACTTTTTAATAAAAAAAAAATAAGTCCTAGTACGTTTAGTCCTTAGACATACCTTCCACAAGTTTGTGTGAATTAGTTATAATGGAAGAAACAAAAAAAAAACGTATAAATTTTTGTTATGATTAGAGATCTTAATATTTTTAAACAACTGTCATACCAATGTATCGGGACGTAGACAAAGTCAATTCTTGATAGAACGTAACAAGGTTACGCAACAAAGGTATACAATAAGTTTGAATTGAAATTTTTGTATCTCCGAGGGACAAAGCGAAATTGTTTTTTTTTTTCACTGAGCCGACGTAACACAGACAGTCGAGATCCCAGTTTTTCTTTTGTTGTAATCAGCTAAACATGATTGCTTTGTTGAAATAATCGTCTATCGGTATTTGAAACTTGCACGCTTACATCACCGACTTATTAATATGTACATATAAATTGAAATGTCTACATCGTTTTCTTAGTAATCCCTATTTTTTATGATAACACTGGCTTATAGGCATTACTAGTTTTTTTTTTAAACTTTCTTATATATCATTTTTGTGGTTTATTATTTTAAGCTTGGTTCTTTCATTGTTGTATTTGTGTTGTAATGTTTTGAAACGAATTATTACTGTTATTGTTTTATTAATCTAATGATTTGAGTTGATAATTTCTTTTATTAAGTCAAACAAATGTTATCTACTTTTTATGTATTACTCGATGTGTGTACACACAGACTCAAGTCCTCTAACAAGTCAAGTTGTCCCATAAACGTGTAAATTCTAGCCGGCATCAGAGCGTGTAATGCGTGGCGTTGCCGGCCTAATTACATTGCAGAAGCCGGTAGCAGGGCAAATTTAAAGCTCCCTACACACTGTCCGTTTTTAACGGTATTTTAACTCCACTAAATTTTCGCTGACAAATTTTGTCGCTAGAATTTTATGTCATAGTTTTTTTTTTTACATCAAGAATAGGAAATAGAACATCATAGTAATCATTTTACATTTTATTTTCGTGAAAATTTATTTCCCACACAACTCTGAAGCGAGCGTATGTTTCTCAAAGGCCGGCAATGTATCTGGTCCTCTAGTATTGTGCATGTTCATGAGCGTCGCCGACCACCTCGGTGATCCCGCTACTCGATTGGTCTCTTCTGTCAAAAAAAAAACTATCCGTGAAATTTCACTGTCGTAATACTTCTATCAAAATTACTGTCTCTCGTACTTTGAAACCATATTAAAAGAGATAACAACCGTTGTTACAAATATTTGGATAAAGCAGTACAAGCGGACGGTTGTATACAGAATAAAACCTGCAAGTAGTTCATGGTCAACGAGACTCGAGAGTTTTGCATACAAGTGTGCCTCCATTTTGTACAGATGTTTACTTGAACATAAAAACATATAACACAAGTTAATTAATTTAATTTATGCTTATAGGCTCTATCAGACAGTTTTATAACAATTATTTCTTTTATTAAACATTAATCCATCAACATTAATATGAAGAGTCGTTTCAAAGAAAATATTCTACTCGTATTATATATTTCCTCACACGAAATATATTTAAATGTCTTCAAGAACTTCTCCTAAGAAATTGTGAACAATATAAAAGAAAGCGCCTAAGAATATTCGATATTTGAACAAAATATTCATACTTTTTTACATTTTCAATTCCACAAACAGATTACTAAGAAGTCCGAGGTTTCCTCGAAGCGTTTACATACAAGAAATAATGAGGTTGGTATTATGCAAATTGTATTCTCTGCGCGAGATGATTTGCTAAGTGAAATAATTTACTTTATACTCCTGAGGAAATAAAATAAAATTGCCTCGATTCCCCGGCGACTGTCATATTTACCTTCGTCATATTCAACGAATTTTTTTACCCCTCTCGCGAATATACCACACTGCTTCCGATTTACATTAAACTGGTACGTGTAAAAATTTTAATAAAAAAAAACAAAAAGACTCACTCGAATTAAAAAAAAAGTGAAATAAAAACTACCATACTGATCATAAATACGCCTCTTAAATCGTTTGATAAAAAAATCTTCCTTCTAATTTCTTTTTTTTTTATCCAAAATGTAGCTTTTTTGTACACGCCAGTTCTATACATATTGTTTTTAAGGTTGTATTCGGACGGTAGCGTATTATTTATCTAGAACATAGGATGTCTATAAAAATAAACAAGATTATTGAACTCTGACACAGAACAAACAGCATTAAACTTGATATGTTCTCTCCCTAGGCGCTATGGTCATTGAACCCGTGACATATTTTTTTCGTTTAAAGATTAGGCTTTGAAAGGCTTTTTTGTACGTCTGAGAGGTGTTACTGTAGTATTATATACTTCTATTTATGGAATAACTATATTTGATTTATTAAAAAGCTTTCTAAAAATTGATAAAATACCTCAAAATGATTAGTCATTACGTAATAAACCATACGAAAAGGACAGACCATTATTTCTAAGCATGTTATTTAATTAAAAAATTTTAAGCGCCAATAGCCTAATAGTTAAGGATACAGATTTCCGATCATGTGGTCGAGATTTCGAATCCCGCCATTCGACTAGTGTAGATCATATTCTAGCACAAACCTAGAGCTTAGTTGGAGTGCTAAAAGAAATATTAGTATGTTAGTTAAAATTTACTAACATTTAAAAAAAAAGTTATAAATTCAAATGTTTGGATAAATGATTGTTATTACATAACTCTAAAATGACTAAACGTGTCTGGATGAAATTTTTTACAGAGATAGACTACTGTTTGGAATAGGTTACCTTAATTTTTTTTTATTTTTTGCGGATAAATCGCAAGTAAAATCTAGTTTACTGTACTGGCATTATGTTTATGTTAAGCGTAATAAGTGGAATATATAATGTTGTAATGTGAATTAAAAAAATATAATAAAGAGGCATCTAATAACGAGATACAAACATGTTGATTATTATTTCAGAGGGCGGTCCGGGGCGGCCGCGGCGCGCTGCTGCGGCGAGCGCTGCTCCCAAACAAATATATAATTCAAGCTTTCCTCAGGTACGGATTTTCATTACTCCTAAAATAAATTTGCCATGCTATGTTTTGGAGTTCGTTGCCCTTTGGAATTACAGTAGCCAATATACATGCATTCGAATAAAATTTTAGCCGTTTCGTCACTTTAATATGAATGCTTTTATATTTAAATATTTTGATTAGTATACGAGTGGATTGTATAATTTTCTTTTAAGATTTCTCTAAGATGTCCTTACTTGATGGCTGTACAGTTCAGTTCCTATACATAAAATCGTATAAATACTCGAAAACAATGTGACGCATTAAGTGTATAAGATTTTCAATTTTTCCATATTAAATATTATGATCACATTCAAATTTGAGTAAGCTGATTTTAAATTGAATTCGTTACTGCAACATATATTTGTTTATTCCGAAATTAATATGCATTTGTAAACATGTATGGAGCGTGTAATGTGAAACCCAAACATAATATTTCCTTTGAACTAAAAGTTGAAACAAGTTGAAAATAAAAGTTGGAGTTTAAAGTGCAAATGTAAACGTGATTAAGCATTCAACGGTTATTTTTATCTATTTGTTTTTCCTTAAAAGACAAATAGATTTTGTTTTATTTACTAAACTGTAAGCTATTTAATGGTTTATACTTCGTTTACTGAGAAACATGCCTAAATATAAATCTGTGTCTAATAACGTACTCCTTTGCGATTTCCTAAAATGGGCAGACTATTCATAGTTAAGGAAGTCTATCAAATAAGAGCTATAAGCGGTTTTAGTTATTTTTTTATAAAACATTTTTTTAACCGCCCTGAGCTGGAAAAAACTTGTGTTAGGATACGGTTCACGACAATAGAGGAATGGCAGGATTCGATCCTACGACCGGTAAATCGGTAGTCTATATTGTTAACTATTAGGCTGTTGACGATTCACGCATTAGTAGAGCAAGGACATGTCAAAGACTGGTAGTGTTTTTTGAAGATGACACTCTTATTATTCTATGATGAAAAGTCGATAGTGTTTTATTTTTGACGAGTTTAGAGGAATACTATTTCTGTCGATATTACATCGGGTGTTTTTTTTTTAAATTAGGTGTCCTATGTAAGGAATAATTACTTAACAGTCCATCTAATTATTGTCAAGACTAAACAAAAGGGATCGAGACGACACGGACTGTTTGTTAGTTTTCAAATTGGACGTCGTGTTGAGCGTTCACAGCAGTCTAGCAATTAGTTGCAGCTGCAAAATTAATTTGCCTTGTTATCGAGACTTGTCTTTTATAGTTATTTTTTAAGAAAACTCCTTTTGATTGTAGAAAATACTAAAATGTATAGAACTTACGATGTCTGAACTAAGTTCTAAAGAACAACGTTATCTCATTTAAAATTATTATTATTGCTATATAGTAACACAACAAGTTCACTGTTTAAGATACTGGCTGGATAAATAATGGGCTTTATTTATGAAGTAAAGGATTTTTTCTTTCTCAAGAAGTACTATCGACCTAAATCTATTATCATTCACTCGTATCTTGTAGTAATCATATATAACTCTTTACCATTAACCTACCAAAGATTGAACTTTAAAATAAAGTACAAATTGTGCGCGATATACGCCGGAACAAAGCTTTCGCTGAAACTAATTACAGTACAGTTCGTATCTGTCACCGAGCTTCTGTCTAATTTAAAAGTAGTCACATATGACGATGATTTTGTCATTCCGACTTTTAACTTTTAAAAAACTTTTATATAAAACAAAAGTTTAATTATAAATAAAAAAGTTCAATCTTTCTCATCTTTTCAAAAGAAATGGATATCTTTCAAATATCTAACAACCATTTTAGTTTGCAGATAAATGATTATATATGTCTATAAGAAGTATATAAATTACTGTATACAAGTTCTTATTGTCCAAATGTGTTAAATAATTCCCGCCCTACATTGATGTAGGTCATCCTCAATTCGATTTAATTTGGAATATCGAAGTAATACAACCGTTGCCAAAGACGCAATGACCTGAAAATGGCTCACACGCACTACAGCGATACTTGTTAACATCAAATACATATATTCGTTTTATAGTACAAGGTGGCTAGTAAGTAAGGGGACACCTCATTTCGCGATAAAAGACTTTTTTTGCTGTTAAATTATTTTTCAAATCACAACCGAAATTTAAATGTCTATTATATTGTGATAGATCTTTTTGAATTGTTTTGTTGTTAAGAAATGCGTGAAAACTGCAATCTAATTCATCATCACCTCACTATACGTCCCCAACGATGGGCTCAGAACCTACCCTAGTATTAGGGGTGACTAGGCCATAGTCAAGCACGCTGGCCCAGTTCGTGTTGGTTGCTTTCACATATATCTTTGAATTTCTTAGCCAATTTGTGCAGGTTGCATCACGATGTTTTCCTTCATCGTAAGAACGTCGGCTAATGTACATATGCAATTCGAAAATGGAAAAACACGTTGGTACATGGCGGAGATCGAACCTGAACAATGTCGAGTACGGTCCGGTATGGTCAAGCGCTTAACAACTGGGCCAC
>JAODUI010000027.1:2529626-2558018 GCA_027563995.1 Papilio gigon
TAGAAATTACTAAACTATTGTTACATATTATAATTACTTAAATGAAATACATATATCCTATAGATGGAGTGTTTCATACGAATTTAATGTTCAAATGAGAGTCGATTTTCGAAGTGTCCTTTTATACTAGACTAAGGACACATAGTAATAAAGGTCTGTTTTTCCGCCTCAATTTTATACTGCCAATTAAGTAACTATCTGTTATATATCGACGGTATATTAAAATGTTTTCTCAGTTTCTTTACTATGTAAAAGCGATTTGTTAATCTGTATATCAAAGTGTTTGTTCAAACAAATGTATTTGAGTATACAAATAACTATGTTCACGTCAAATGAAATTTATTTCTTTGGTATTCGATAAACATGCCGAGTAGAGAGCCTTTATAACTTCAGAGCGTAGCAATGAATTTACGCAAGTTGGGCTTAATTTGAACGATTTATTCCGCAACAGCGGTAGGTTCATGTTAATGGCCCAGAGTGGGGCGTGTTGTGCCTGCTAAATGTTTTGCGTTTAGAAATCACTGGTTTTAACTTTGTTCATGTAAATTGTGTCTTGAAGCAATAGGCTCTATGACCAAACAAAATACTCTTTTAATGATGTAAAGAAATATATTTGTAAACTAAATTACGAAGGAAGAATTTTTCGTCTTGTTTTAAGTATTCTAAACCGCAGTCATTTTCCGTTCCATTTTTTGTTACACATTTTTCCTCCAAAAGCCGGATATCATAGGTCTGATTGATCCGAGTCTTAATATTATAAAAGTGATTACTTTCTTCGGTACTAGTTCGTGGCAGCCACAAAATAGCAGAGCGAGAGCGTGCGGCGTGTATAATATACCTGAATATATTTTAATACGAACACGGAGAAGCTCGGGCCGTGCAATGTAACGTCGGGAAACGATCAATAAAATACAGGAACACGAATCCAGGTCGCAATACGAAAGCCTAAAGTTCTCCCGGGAATTTACTAATGTTGAATTCAATACAATTTTATGTTAGACAAAAAGTTTGATTCATCTGAATAATTGAATCAAAGACTTAGTTTTATGCTTATTCAATACTTTAATAGACATTACTTTGTTTTGTTTTTTAACATAAAAAATAAGATTATTTTTTCATGTGTTAGCCGTTAAAATTTGAATTTAGAAAACATTATCTTAGCCAAACTAAAGTCTTAAAAGGGACTTGTGTTTGAAGTCATCGTAACAGACGCGAAATGCTCACTCTTCTTTGTATATGTATAAAATTAATAAAATTGAGATAACAGTAAATAACAAATGAACTCGCTAACCCTATTATGTATCATTCTCTTTGCTCCGTGTAACAGAAACAAAAGAAATTGCGCTAAAACGACTGCCATTTGTTAAACTAAGCGTAAGTAACGCTTATTGGATATAAAATACATTCTGCAGCATTATTCGTGCATATGCTGGAATTGAATTGAACAGCTTACTAAAGCCAACGCGGTAAGACGCTAGATTATATCCAACCATTCCGTTATTTACTCACATGAAACAGATTTACATAGAGGAGAAGATACTTTATTTGGAGTATAAAAGTGAGGTAAAAAAAGGACTATGAATATCTTTAATTGGGGTAATTCTTCGTTGTAATATAATATACAAAATAACATTTCCAGATTCGACTCTCAATTAGTCGTTAAATTTGTAAAAGTGTAGTATATTTCTCAAAATATATGTATCTTCTTCAGGAATATTCCATCACTTTGCAAAACACATTAATAAGTTAATAAACAAGTATGTAAATCTCTAGACCTTATAAATGTGACATTTACTCTTTTAAGTTGGCACTACTGTTTCTTATTGATCATTTCAATGGTACACGGTTCCTAGTCTAAAGAGGTAACAAGTATGGTGACGTCACATGTCACGTGAGTGCGATCAATATTACTGTTCAAGTTATCTCGATACATTGCGCTATCAATCAAGACATGACACCGCGGTATAAAGAAGTCGTGTGATAATACTATCAGAAGTTTTAGACTATGACTCTAACATTTACATCTTTACCGCGTGTCAAAACATGGGGAAGTTAGTAGAGTGTCTTGAACGATGACATCACTAAAGTAGCTTCAAATATTATTAAACATGTAACTTTACATATGTTTGACACAATGGTATTTATTGATGTCACTAATAGCCTTAAATAAATGAATAAGTACAACCTGAATGTCAACATTTGAATACGAGAGAAGAGAAAGTAGTGATAGAGTAACTATGTCACTTAAACCTTAATTTAAAAAAAAAAAAACACTAAACCAACTTTATACAATCATATTTGTTATAAATTATAAACTCAATGTTCTAGGAGTGCTTTGATTTCTTTGTACAAAAGTCGAACGAATAAACGTTTATTGACGGTTATAAAAGCTTTTATAGACCAAAACCGAATGAAATTTATTTTGACCTTCGTTCGGATTTGATAAACACAACTATCGATTTGATTTAAAATGAAAAAGAAAACAATACGATAACAAAATTCGACTCTATACTTTTGACACAAATCCTTAAGCCTTGTTTTAAATTCCATGTTCTTTCTTTTGGATAAAAAATGTGTTTCAAGTTCAAAGGGTTACCGAGTTACTAAAATATTTTATTGACTTATTTATGTTAGTGTCTGTCGCGTAAAAATAAGACGAAGTAAGATAATACGGAATAATAAATGTCAGGCATCTAACGCGTCATAAAAAGTTCTATTAATTATCCTTTATCCGCACTGTAAGAAAATTTTTTAACGATATTTGCAAGACTGTATAGTTTCCAAAGTAGGTTAATACTTATAATAATTAAATATTCTTCTTAAAATTTATATCGCGGTGAAAGAAATCGTTTTTTTATTAAGTTCTTTAGACTGACATATAATAAAAAATATTTGGATATTTATTACGAAAAGTACAGTACTTTAAAGATATGAATTAAATATTACTTTGCTCAGTACATATACTGAATTAGTGAACTAACAAATTAGTAACAACTCTATCATGTAAATAAACAAAACAATTGTAATATTCTTGAACAGTTCATTGAACCCGCGCTAAGCGAAGCGATTCCATTTAAGCTCATGACAGTCTTCATATGAGCAGTGCATCCAGTTCGAGCGACACTATCTTATTAGTGGTAGAAGTTTTAAAAGCATTCAACAAATTTACCAAATGAACAATGTCTGCGGGGACGTTGCAGTTACAGTTAAGACGAGATGATGCTGTTTAGTTTATTGCTTTTATGAAATACAACACTTCATAAGTTTATACAACTTCATGAAATATTGTGTTCAGATTTCAACTACAAAAACTTTATGTATAAATGTTAATTAATTATTGCTAAGTAATTAATATTGAACCATACATTTTACGTACAATTTTAGATAAATCATAAACTAAAAATAAAAGACGATATTGAGTGATTTACATACGGAGACAGGGATAGAAAAATACTGTACATGAGTAAGAGATCGGGAACATCGATTTAAAGGCAAAAGCTCGGAGAAAACGATGAGTCAAATATTTCACATTATAATAATAAGGAACTAAAGAGGTACTATATTTACTTACGCAGCTACAAGTAAAGTAATCAAACTCGTACAATACGATTGCTACGTAACAAGGATCACGTGAGCTCAATGCAGCCGTGTCTAGTATAGTCAGCTAACAATCTCTAACAATCACGACTGTCGGCTGACACCTCAGAAATTACATTATAGACTTCAGTCGCCGGGCGGAAGTTACCGTCCTATAACGACGTCATTCAAGAGCGCCGACAAACGGTAAACCTTGAAAATATAAAAGTTTCTATTGTTAGTATAAAATGTCATGTCAGTGTTAATAATCGGAGTACATCGCGTATAAAATGTAAAGTTAAATGTTACAGAATATTAAAGTTACAATGTAAGCTTTGATCTTCTTCGATCACGAATTAAATACATTTAATAACTTATCAAAGATTCAAGTTCTGATTAAATCACTCCCACCAACTGACGTCACGCTAGCGGTGTAAAATGTTTGGATAGGTATATCGTAACCCGCGTAGCCCTTTGTCTCTACGTCAGAATTCGTGCTACGAGACCGTAGCGAGGCGCTTCCGGAAATTACTACGACTGACTACGACTAATATCATTGTTACGTCCTTAAACTTGTCAAGTGTATCAGCATGGTAGAGTGGGCAAATGCAGGCCCAGTCCCCGTGACCTACATCCGACGACCCTCGCTCGGGAAGCTGCTAATTTCCACCATCGCGGGCCGGAGCCTACGTCACGCGGGGCCAAGGGAGTGCGGGGGGCGGCAGGGGACGTAGCGACGGCCCGCCGGCTGCCTCGCTGCGACCAGTCCGCCGCCCAACTCCGCTCGGTGTACACGCGCCCGCACGTCGTGGCACAACAACACGCTACTCGCGATCTCGACTTCGACCTCAGTAACGCCGCCTGAACCACGAGTGATAGAACTGTATTTTTTTTTAAGTGAGTTAAGAAGTTGGAAGATTTTTTTTATAAGCAAACTGTGTGATAGCGAGTCGGGCGGGCGGAGGTTCGGGCGCGGCGTTCCGCTGACACAGTGGCTGAGTCTCAGTCGGCCGCGGGTCCTCGGGCAACAAGCACCATCGATTTTCTCCATACGAGTGTACGCGAGGTACGTAAGATCACGTGCTAGTATTTTCATCGCGGCTATTTCCACGCGCGTCGTATTTTCGAACCGCTTAACGTTCAAGGCCGGGTATGTTTGCGTTAGGTCTTACGTTTTGGATTTGCGTTTGTATTCTCTTTTACCTAAATGTTTTACGTTTATTATCTTTCGCAAATCACGAGCGAGAATCGAATCGCTTTCACAATTTCACAATCTTTGGTGCGCGGTGGAAATAACTAACGTTTACTGACATACGTTATAAACATGTGTTGTTTTATTGTAGCTATGGATAAGTATTTAATTAGTGTGGAAAATTTTATGGGAACTTTGTAATCTTCTGAAGAATAATTACAAACTAGATAGAAAAAAGATACCTATTCCATAAATAAACTAAAAAATATATTTCTTGTAATATAATAGAATTAAGAATGACGCTGCGGTATCAGTTTGATCGTGACCTAGGCGCAGCGAGCTATGCCGCCTTGGCGTGCGTTCAGGCAGGGATTCATTCAGACGATAATTTAATTACGTTCACAGTTCTCTCGCACATTTCATTTATATCTCGTGCCCAACGACGCTCGAAACCGCACAGATTTGAATGTTAAATCATACCTATTTACGCTTTTTAAGCTCTGTTTCCTTAATTAATAGCCATAATAAAAATATTTCTGATATATTTTTTTGTAGCGAAATGCATAGTAATACACATTTCGGTTAATTTAAACAATTAATTATATTGCTTTTGGACATTTTGTACGTGAAAAGTAAATAGTGCTATTATAAAATTCGGGCACCTTCTAAATCAGTAATTTAATATTTAATGGCACATAAACAGAATTAAAAAAAGAAAACAACATCATGCATTAGATTTTACGTAAACCTAGGTACTACATATTGCAAAAGTTAATCATATTTTTATATATTTGCTCAACAATAAATCCATATCAACATACCCTTTCATCGGTGGAGCAATAAACTAACTTTATTAGATTCTTATCGCAATACCTACTGGAGACGTGAGCGAAAGAAAAAGTTTTTATGTGAAACAAGCTGGCACGATGTTGCCGGCAAGTAGAGAAAAAAAAATCACTAACTCGAAGTATTCTTTCGTGAGATACTTTTATAAGAAAGTAGTTTAAATACAAGTGTATCTAAATGTTGAAATTATAGTTAACTTTATAATTTTCTATTAACAAAATGAACGTCAATTTTAACTCGACTAACAAATCGATTTTAATGTTATATTGTTATGTTATCGAATTTATTTTATTAAACAACATGCACGTAACAAAATCATTACAATTTATTTGTTTAAAATAATACATACATATATACGGAAATTCAATTACAAATAAATTTTATACTCGCGATACAAATTTTAATTTTTGAGTGACTTCCTTATTTTCTTACTTCCTTTAATAAAATACGGAAATCTTGAAAAAGTGACTTTCAAATGTTTAATACAAAATTTATTATTAACATGTTGTCCAAGAATGGACGGATTTTGAAAAACCTACATATGTCAATTATCTAGCTACTATCTAGAGATGAACGTTACCGTTTCTGTATTAAATAGATCATCATCATCATCACATCAGACACATATCACCCACTGCTGGGCGTAGACCTCCAAAGATCACCACGACGATTGGTTAAATGGATAATCACAAAATACTAATTTCTTGTTCATCATCATGATCATCATTATCAGCCTAATGTAGTCTGGTTGCCACGATAACCGGTCCTGCGCCGCCTGGATTTCTTGTTAGTAGAACAAATTTCAGCTATATAGAAAATACTAGTTGGTATTGTCGATTAACGTTATACCTACTTAAACGCAATTATTTTTTAACCTTGAAAGTATTATGCGTGTAAATACTGTATTATAAAAACAATGGTTACGTGCCGTGTAATTTATGTGGAAGAATTTTAGTTATAGTAACAAAATGCTGATGGGTTAAACTTTTGTATTTACCTGTGACAATGGAAGATAGAATTTTAAAGACCTTTAGTAACACAGCAGTCTGTCTCTTCCCGGTATGATCCTCAATTCCCTTACATTCTTTTTCAATTAGAGAACAAGAGAACGAAATAAATGACATTAATTGATGAACCGCTTGGTTACACATACAAGAGTTTTATTATATGTACAAAAGCTATGTATACAACAGTTGTCTACATCGCTTACTATGTTAATGTAAGTGAAGCCTTATGCATTATAAAATCATCTCCTAATCCTATTAGATATATCCAGTTATTTTACTGGAGGTTTTATATTTATTACATATTCAACTCTCGTGTATGCAGATCATACACAATTCAATAATAATCCAAAACCATTTGTTTCCTCTCACTTTTGGAGATATTATACATAACATATTCGATTTGGAAGCGCCGATAGCCTAATGATTAAGGATACTAATTTCCAATCCCGTGGCCGAGAGGTCGAATCCCGCCATTCGACTATTGTCCTGCACCATATTCTTGTACAATACTAAGGCTTAGTTTGGATGGTAAAAGGAATATTAGGAAATTAACAAAAATCTGTTAATATTTAAATAGCCATGTTACTGTACTGTTGTATAAGTGAAAACCGAGACACTTTGATTGGTAATGATATTGAGTATCTGTTAAAAGGTTATAATTTCCTACATATTGATGTGCGGCGGGCACGTATCGATGTCAAGGCGAGAGCGCATCGCGGCCGCGCGCCGTGACGTCGCTCGAATCTCGAGCTCGCGACAAAAACGCACGACCCATTTAAAGTTATTAAACAAACAGACCAAGCTCCATCGTATGTTGTTGTTTATATTATGCATATATTTATATTATGATTTCGATTAAAACCATCAATGTTGGTAGTAACGAAAGTTAAAATTTGCTCCCATAAAATTAACATGCGAGTAGATTAAAATTTAATAAGTGAATGTCAAATTCATTTGTTTATTTTTAATATATGACAAGTGAAAATCTCAACATCTCTTTAGAACGAAAATACATTAATGAAATTGCGTTTCCTCGGTGAAAACATGAAATTAAATCTCTATACAATTAAGAATGATAATTATTATTAAATGTAACTTAAACGTTCAATATTGTCCCACAATGTGAATAAATTATTATTTTTATTAAAGTAAAATGTAAGCTAATGAACAATTTATTTCATTCGCTGCTGGATTTATTTCGACACACGTTATAACCCTTTCGCGGTCACGCGATCATTCTGAAATAGTTTTCCTTCCTTAGTACTTGTTATAGCGCCCTGCTTACGTTATAATCAACCCTTTTAATTTGTATGATTACTGTAAAGTTTCATAGTTATAGTTTTTATTAATAATACTAAGTAACTACGAATGTGAAGGTTGATCTGCAAAAGCCAATGTAGCCTTATTTTATGGTAATAAATCATATTCTATTGTATTGTTCAAAATCGTATAAATATGTTACCTACTAATATTATAAATTCTTTGATAAATGGATGGTTATTTGTTCTTATGTACTTCCTTAACGGCTAATCCGATTGTGGTCGAATTGTGAATAAGGTTTGTTTATAGTCTAGGGCCGGCAACGCGTTTGCGCTTCGTCTGCTGTTGCAGATGTCCATGGGCGTCGGATTAAATAATTTTAGGCGATCCGCGGCTCGCTTGCCCTTTTTCCTATAAGAAAAAGTCGATATTAGTGCATAGTATACTAAGGTTTTTTTTTTAATTCCGTGCGGACGAAACAGAGGGCGACATCTAGTATTTTACATTAGAAATTCAAAACATTTCTTAACAAATAAATAGATGTAGAGTATATGTAAAGAAAAGCAATCTTGGCTGTACGTCGCTTTCTTGTGTTTGAGATGATTTTTGTAGAAATTTACTTTTTCCTTTTTCTCGTGGATAGAGTGATTCCGTACATGTTCTCATTACAGAGTTCCCCTCGGGGATACTGCCTTTACACTGTTATTTTAAATTACGAATATGTATCGAATTTATTAAAAAAAAAACAAATAGCAGGGAAGCAATTACGAAATGACATCGAGCAACGATGTTATCTCATTACTTCGAGATTCAACTATTGTGACAAATTGACAAAAACATTGTTATCTCTGTTTTTTTTAAATAGAATGAAAGGGACCACAATATATCTGTATTTGCATTTTGATAGACACTTTTTTTATTAAAAAGGCAAAGTATCAGTAGTCTACCAAAGCATTGTGATACAACACGATATAAGAATATCCTAGCGTAAAGTTATTCCAAATCTATGTAGATCAATTCAACCATTCTGTTATTACAATCATCTATCCATACAAACTTTCACCTTTTTGATATTAATAATATTTATAAATAAAACTAGCAGTCGCAAGCAAACCTGTTCACGCAGAATATTAAAAAAAATGTGTTGCTTCAAATAGTGACTGACCTATGTACTAAATTTCATCCATCCATCGAAACTCGCATTTGTATTATTATATAATTTTCATTAATAAAGTGTATATAAAATTACGCGACGAAATCATCATTATTATAACAAAATGATTAAAGATGTAGATAGGCACGCGATGCAACTATTTACTCAATGAAATTACCAGGACGTGTCGCCCACACGCAGCACCAGCACAATACGAAGTGATTAATCAATGTTAAGTGCTGTTCACACAATCTTACCATAGACGAAAGTCACGACTCGTAATTACACGGATTACCAGACCTCTCGACATGCAAACCCTCTCTGCCTAGCCTTCTTCTCATAGGATGGTGGTCACACCCAATATTATAGTTACCATCAATTTGTAGCTCTCTGTTTATCTTTAGAATAGCAGTGGGTAGACAATAGCTGATGATGATGATGATACCTCTTATTAGTAAGAGATACTTATTTGATATAAACCGAAAAAGGTTTGGATTGATTGTGTGAGTTCAGATATGACGGTTGACAGAGATGTAGGGAAGAATAGAACATACTGCGTCGACCTTCCATAGACAAAAGAGCAGGTTGATAATGATGATGTGATATTGGGCAATAAATTTATTATAAAGTTTATTAAGTAAGATTATTTAAATAATGTTTTTTTCAATCATAAAAGAAAACAAAAAAAACTATATGTATAATGGTGTGGCGTAAAAAATAAATGATTTTATGCGTTTCTGTAAAAGTAGACAAAAACAACATGAAAATACCTTTCTTAATGTAACAAATAGATTTATCATCTCTTTATCATTACAAAAAACATCGTCAAAATGACATATAAAGAAAAGACAGTAATTTTAAATTTAAAAATAAATTAAAATTAATTCTTTTTGCATAATCCAAACCTCTTTTTTTTACATGTATTTTTGTACCTGTACATATTTGGAGTAACGCCGTATTAAAAATAAAATACGTCTATATAAGAACGTCTGCTTTAATTTGGCAATGGTTTTAAATATTCATTACTGGTATGTACCATGTCATACTTGGCACATGTCCTCACTGGAAACACGAAGAGATTTGAAATGGACCGAATGACTATGTAATAAATCAATCAAGTGTCACTTCATTTCATCTTTAGTTTGAATGTGACAAAAGTTACGTAACTCTGTAGCATTTTGTTTAAGAAACAATCTGTTTTGATATGTTACTCTTATTTGGTAATAAGACCTTGATATTTGTATAATTTGGATCATTTTCGACCTTAACTTTATAAACAAATTTATTATGATTTAATCATGTCAAATGTCATCTAATGTATAAAATAAACATAATGCAATCTTTCCAAAAACTCCATATAAAGCTACTTCGATAAAAAAAAGTTGATAGTACCTATTTTTTTTTAATTCTTAGTTTTTTGATGATTTATTAACATTTGTAACCATTCTTGACAAGCTTAAGTCTTGTGTTAGGTGATGGTTCACAATAGTTAAATGATGGAAATCGAATCTATTACCGCTTGATCGAGAATTTGTACTGATGATTTTTTGCTTATTGGCAATCAATTATGGTTATACTTTTTATCGATACATTACCGAATTACGACGATTGTCAAACGCTGTCTCTACAACAAGAGCCTATTGAATCGGCAATATTTAATTAGACAGCAATAATAAACAGCATTTGCATACTGACCTTAAACTAATTAGGTATGAATAGGTTGATTTCTTTAACACACTGATAGAAATTTCATTTGTGGTTATATGTGTGTCATGGTTGTTATGTATCTTTGTAATAATAAACCCATTAGCGGGGGACAATATACAAGCACTTATCAGGTCACAATTTATATTTACCCTTCGTAATGGTAACAAAAGGTTTATTTAAATTAAATTAATAATTCGTATATTTAAACTAACGCTTGCTAAACCTTAAAACAATTAGCGCCAATAGCCTTCTCTTTAAAGGTACGGCTTTCGAATCACGTGGTCGAGAGTTCGAATCCCGCCATTCAACTATTGCCGTAAAGTATATTTTAGCGCAAGCTTAGTACTTAGTTGGGTAAAAGAAATATTAGTAAATAAAAAAATCTGGTTATGTTTTTATTCCACATAGTTTTAATAATAATAAAAAAAATCAATAAGAATCTAAGTATTGATAAGACTATAAAGCAGCCATACACGGATCGTATCATAACTGGCACGGTTAGCAGCGAGTATTATCAACACAGCACGGTAATAAATAGAGTAGCATATACTACTCTGTGTTGTCAAAATAGCAAAATTTTCGTATCCTATTATTTACATTGAAGAGCCATAACAATACTGGTTCAATCCGCTTTAAACTAGTTATAAAAACTAGAAATGAAACTACTAACATTATCTATTCATAATCCAACATAAAATACTTCATTTATTTTATGTTATATTTTAAAATAAATGAAGCATAAACAGTTTATCGCGAGAGACACGCTACAGAACGACTTCAATCTTATTATGCAGATGTGATACGACTTGCAACTTCACATTTCTAACGTCGAGACGCCTTTTCTGAAAACTTATTTAAAACTAATTAACTAACAGACTGCACTCCATCACTACTGGAGTTTATATTAATATTAAAAGGTTTTTAACACAAATAACAATTTTTATTTCCAATTTTTACTAAATATTGTTTTTTTTTTAATTCTACTGTATTTCAACTGAACAATCTAAGTGTTCAGTTAAAAGGAAGGTGTGTAGCTGGCTTTATAAGATAAATTACAATGAACTTGACACTTTACGCAATGACGCAAGCAAGGACGCGTATTTGCAAATATAGTAGGCTCGTGTTTATTCGCAGTTAAAACGTGCATTATCAACGTTATAAGCTAATAATAGCAAAAAGTAACTTTAACACTGTTTCGGAGGTTAAATGAAATAAAGATTTAACAGCATACTGCAGCGGTGGCGTGCGCCATTATCGTAGTGTTGATCAGATATAAATTAGTGTCCGGTAAATATGGAGCTAACTTTTGTTCACACTTACATTTGAATCTGTAATAGAATTTAACATTACAAAACGACGAAAAAACTTTATTTTTTGAAGTTTTGTAATGTTCAATTTTTCAACATTAATCTACTCCATTCCATTTACTGTCTTTTCGTAACAAACATTTTCATCCTTTAAATCCCTTCTATGAGTAACATAGTTAAAGTATGTAACTTTATAACATACATTATTATCCCAATATTTAGTATTTTTAAATGTCTTTACGAAGATAGAGAAAATCTACAAAAACAACTCGCTGGAATCAGGTAATAATTATCAAGACTGTAATTTAATTGTGTTGTTACTTTACATAAGTATTTA
The DNA here is from genome assembly GCA_027563995.1 of Papilio gigon. Lineage (NCBI taxonomy): Eukaryota > Metazoa > Arthropoda > Insecta > Lepidoptera > Papilionidae > Papilio > Papilio gigon. The sequence continues at coordinate 2,542,012 of JAODUI010000027.1, forward strand.
AATTCATTCAATCCGTCTATGTAAAATTTTGTAAAACACAAAAAATGTATTGCCTTGATGAACATTCGTGTGATTCAAGCGAGTCAAAGTGCAAAAAAACTCGTAAAGTCTACGACGAAACTAGACAGAGTTGGTTGCAATCAGACACAACCGCGTGCCAGCCACTAGGATATTGGATAATGAGTTTGGATCTAGCCGATCTCGAACCCCATTCGACATTGTATATCTCTCAATTTGAATTAGTTGGAAGACATAAAATTCAAATATCTGACAACGGTTTTTTTTTTCGAGACGTTCTTTTTTTCGTTCCATATTTGAACTTGAAAACATAAACAGAAAAAAGCATTAATACGGTAAGCATTCGCTTCCAGTTATATAAGTTTACGGTCTAATAGACCGTGCAACGGCTAACTTCAAGGTTATATTTTTTAACTGAATTATACATTTTGTCATTGTTCGTAATACTCTATTTTTTAACACTTCTCTATGAATTGTTGTACAACAAAATATTTCTAAGGTTATTCGAATTTCAGCTCCGTAACCTCGTGGCCATTATATTTTAATGTTAACGTATGTAATTAACATCATTTAAAGTCACATAATTCCTATCTACTTAATAGACACCAATAAGCATCTTTTGGTTCACTTTTTACAGAACGAATTGTGAATCAGTATTTCTGTCTTATGTCGTCGTTTCATGCTTAAATGTATTGCGTAAAATGAAAATTTATAGCCTGTTCTACAAACACGTTGGCGAGCATATAAGCCGCATGTGAATTACAGTGTAATCTTGTGATGTACTCTTTGCGCGATTCATGTGAGACATTAACGTGTTTGTGCACCGTCACTAAATGTTCGAAATAAATTTTAATGTACCATCATTGTTGACCTCTGGATTCTGGTTTAGGTCATTAAGGGTTATGGTTTCCTGGTTTAAATTGCAAATGACCTTTAGTATTCCGCTCCTCATCCTATTGAGATATCTGACTTTTTATTTTCCTTTCATTATGATCGAAACTATGCTTCGCGTGGTGTTGCAGAAGTCTAGAACCTTTTAAACAAACTAATCTACATAAATCATGGGCTTTACAAAATGAAATGCAGCCGTGCGCAACCAAAGGCTCGTGTTAACATAACAATAACAACAGGTAAATCTTTAGCTATTGTTTATTTAAATAACTGTCACGGTCAGTGTTACCTCAACCATAGAGAGTATTGCAAGAGACACCTTCAAACGTCCAAGTCACGTCTTGTAACCGGGAAAAAAGAATAAAAATAAACGATGTCACGCATGGTAGAACGTCCGCGCGCGACGCCAGCCGAGCGATGAATGGCCTCCGTGACATTGCTTCGTAACGTGCAATGTTAACTGCGTCGAAGTCTTCATCGCAATAAGGGCAGGTATACACTGCACCTGTAATATCTTTTACATCCTAATGGATAAATTAATCGGTTATTATAGTAATTGAAATCTTATTCTCTTGTATGTATAATTAATAAAACAATCTACGGCAAAAAAAGTATTAACTTTACCTTCAAAGCTAAGTGAGAGCAGTACTGTAAATATATATATACATATGTTGTACATTTTAAGTATGCGCATAAATGTACGTATTAAGTGTAACTTCATTTTCATATCGCGGCGAAGGTTACGCCTCAACATTGTTTCACGCGTGCACTCGAGGTTTACAACATAACCGATGTAATAATTCACCGCTTCCTAAAAGGATATTTCATTTAACCCCCTTGTTCTAATCAAAGTTGACCTCACATTGACCTTTCGGCGCAAAGGTCGCTAACAGTAATGCGGGTCAATAGGTTTGATAGAATACTGGTGGCGCTAATTGTACTGTTTTAAATATGTGGCCAGGTGACCTTCCGACGTCACAAGGTCAGGTACATCGCGTGCACGTCACCACTGCTGTCGGCGGCCAGCCGTGCAAAATGTATTGTAACAGTTTTACAACACTTTTATTAGGTTAACAAGTTATAACTAACAATGTACATCGTGTAAATCTGCTAATATTTCTATGTATAAAAAACGGTATCACCTAAGGTAACTTACGCTGTCAAAATTAAGTTTAAAATCATGACACCACTAACAAAAAATTAAATTAAACATAAATGAGTTATTTCCGTATTCTTATACAAAGAATAAATCCGTACAAAATCGTCCATCAAAACCGTTCTCAAAAAACATATGGTACGGAAATGAGGGAAAATATTACAGTAGTGTCCTTTTACAATCCCACATCAATCAAGTTTTTCTCGCTGCCGTTCCTGTCCCCGCCGGGATCTATACAAAATAAATGGGCAACATTAATCATTATAGATGGACGTAGTTTGGCCTAGTTTCTTTTGAAAATGTCGCCCTTATCGACGAATATATCTCATGACTTTTTACTTTCCGTCGTCTAATAATGTGTCAGGGTACAAACAACGATAAAATATTTGTGATTGGAAATTTATTGTGTGACATATATTATAGACGTTTCTATGCGTAAATGAAAAAGCTTTCTGCGATATTAATTTTTCTCGTTGACGTCTTATAGAAAGGAAATATAATTAATTTCGTATTTGCGTCTATCTTCGTATGACGCAAATATCTTCGGTGTCCAATAAATTATTGTAGACATACCTTTACAATAATTACATTGAGGATTTTTATATAACTATTTTTATTCGAACTAACGTTGGAGAGTTTTTTCTTAATAATTGGAGAATTGTGGTGACATTTTTACTCAATATATAAATTGCACGAATGTTAAAAAAGGCTGTTTTAAAATTCTAGTCTCTTCATAGATTTATACTTACTGAAAGAAATTATTAAAAATACAACTAAAAACAACACGTGTTTCGTTTTTTATTGTAAAATAAAAATTAGAGCAAAAACTTAAAAGAAGTTTTATTCAAAGGTAGAACTCTGGCGGTGTTCTTAAAGTTTTGTAATTAAAAAAAAACTCAGTTGTTATCGCGGGGGGCGCGCGAGTCGCACCGAAACAAGATTATTAAACGTAATAAAAACTTTTTAACATGAAAGAGCAGCAATCCAGCCGCCACTTAGGAGCGGCAAAGAAAGCTCTTTAACATCGACCTCGTTGCGTTTTTAAGGCTTACGTTCCACTTTTATAATAATCTATTCATCATACAAAATCAAAGCCGCGTTTTACATGCCGCCCTGTAACTTGTTTTAATCTTAGAAAATATTTAGAGTACGTTTTAAATTCGGTCAACTAATGACTTCTGCTTCACGTCCACACATATTCTTAATTTTTCAAGATTCATTTCTAAGAACCTCTTCCTACTAACAACAATATGTTTTTAAATTTTTTTAATTAATGAAATCTTTTTATTTTCAGGTAATTACACATTCTCCCAATACTGACTTAAATTATCTACATAACCTTCATAAAATAAGGTAACTAATTTTCCAATGATTTTATACTAAACGAAATATTCGTGTGGTGTTTGATACATTATTTCGTCTCTATAAAATCTTTACATATTTGTAACATAAGCCCTCATATCTCTGTGGGAGTTATTTAAACCTTATTTCAACGAACTTCCTTTAATTAAACCTTATGAATCTCAAAACTAAAATAACTCCTACTCATCCCTCGACCTCTATTACCAAACAAAGAGCTCTATAGAATCTTTAGCCTTAAAACAACCCACTAACAGAGTAGACTGGCTTAATTTTCCAGTAGTTTAGCAATTACATCATCACTTCTGAACTTGTACGGAATTCTGATCTGTAATTCGTAGAGCCGACACACTAATATCCCATGTACCGGCGTCTGCCTACTTCCCATCGACCGAGACCCAGTAGCTTTCCTAATGCGAAAACTTTGACGTCAGTGTCCCATATAACGGGAGCAACGCCCCTCGTCGCCACAACGCGTTTGTAATTCGGTAACGTATGTTCCTTTTATGGAAATCTTTTTTTTAATCGATTAAAAACGATCCGATTTTCACCTGATGACGTCACAACTTTTGGGACTTCGTTCATGAATTTATTTATCAAACGAACAACTTTTAATTTTTTGTTTTAGCTGCTCTACTCTGCCTCTAACTTCAAGCTTAATTAATATGATGAATACAAAACGTTTCCTACTAATGGCTTTCATTCTATAGTATATTTGTCATGTTGTATTTGAATCTCTAAGGACATTTCATATTCATTCAAATTTTTGAATGATTACAAAAAAAATACTATTCTAAAAAACAGACGTATTAAGTTGTTACAAATATGTGTTAATAGCCACCAAAACTTCATTCACGACATACAAACATGATCTTACATAAAGTTTACATTATATCTTTGACGCTAATAAATCGGGACTCCCCGTAATGAGACGCTCATGAAAAATGCCAACGCAAATGTCCTACGCAATTTCTTAATGTATAATGTAACAATTTCGACAACAGGATTTTTTTTTCTCATAAACGTTTAGGCAAATAATTTACATAATCTTACGCAATATTTTACTGAGACGATGACAATATTTGCGCGATTTAAAGTATTAATGTGATGTTTAATTTATGAAACTTTTGAATTATTACAATTAAAGTGGTCGCGTGTTGACCTTGAAGTTATAAAGTAGCTGTTAGTCTGATTACTTCCTCTTAGGAATATTAAGCATCGGAATTAGGATGTACAATTTCGTTGACATAAAACATTGCCTAACGAACTGAAAATACTATATTTATTTTTGAATCAGTGATAGTGCGGTGATATTCGTATAGCGTGACTTCAATTCAACCGCCACACTCATTTGTTTATGTCGGAACTGTTACGTATAACATATGATTTTAAGTAAACGTTGATGACAAGTATAACCTTCTTTTTGTTATTTAAGTAACGCAAATTTATTCAAAACCTCGCTCTTGATGCTGATCTGAATGATAAATTTTGGACGAGAAAAAATATTGAAATAAGTTAAGTTTATATTCTGTTATTAATAAATTCGAAGTCGATATATAAAGAGCATGAATTTATTTTGGTTAGATTCCATAGCTTTTGCTGCTGTTGTTTAAAAAAAACAGACGTGATTTTTATCAAGAGTTATTATAACAGTGGCAACCCACGGTTATGTAAATTTATCCCGATGCAATTCGCTTTTTGTTTTCACATTCGCTTGTTAATTATTCCTGTTACATCGCCCAATCATTTAACCTTGATGTGCCCTTAAATCGTTCGTCACATTATGAAATCTTACAATTATATTTGACGTGTCATTGACATGTAATAAGGAAGAAACCTTGACATATAAATTCATTATCCTATTGTTATTAGTAAAACGGATTAAGCCTTCATAGCTCATGGCGTTCTAATTAAGACTATGAAACTTTTATAGAGCTCTAGGTGACACAGATCTCTACATAGATAGCTATAAAATCAATATGTCTGTGGACTGTTTTTTAATCGAATGTCACGTGCCACGAATGTTGAACGACTCACTTTGTTCATCACTATACTACTTAAAAAAAATTGCTAAACTAATGTGTAAATCGGTATCGGTACCGACTAGATATTTCGATTTAGTACCAACCCCACTCAACCTGAAAAAGACCACCAATTGGCTCGAAACCAGTCGGTACCGAAACCGATTTACACGTGAGTTAAGCCGTTTTATAAGTAGTAAATGCCTCACGAAAGTTTTAATAATTTAATCAGTATAAAGACGAAATAAATTCTGACAAAATCTACTACTTAACAGAATAAAACATCTGTCATTGATTGAAAAATAGAAAAAAAAACTTTAGTTCCGGTAATTAAAAATGTTTTAAAATAGGAATTTAAAAAAAAAAACATTGCAATGTAGAAGGCTCGCTTAATCTATAGTGACGTACAATGCCATAACGATCGTGTTTAATTGGCATTTTAATTAAGAACCGCGCTCGACGTTCAAGCCGAAGGTCATTTATAATGAGATGTGGACAATATTAAACTGTTCAGCTTCCTAACGGTATTTTAAGATGACATCTTTAAACTAAAACTTAATACAAATGACCTTAAAAGATTATCATCTTACCGTTTAATAATTACTTTTATTTCAAACTATATAAATCGATCAATTGTTTATTTATAAAGTAAATTAACTTTTTAATTTTACGTAATTATTTAAAGAAATAAATGTGTGAAAAGCAATTACATATATTTAATAAATTGAAAATAGAATTAGTCACATTAATCATTATTTGTATGAATCTCCGTGACTGTTGCCGTCTTAGTGGAATTAAATTAAATGCCAACATAATTGTACATTATTTTGACGAGAAAATAAATTAAAATTATCGTTATATAAATTTGTAATTTCGTATTTTTATTAACATCAAGTTTGAAAAAGACGGCATTCTTATCCAAAAAGACTTCATGAAATGGAATGTTAGAAAAAAATCCAGTCTCTTACTATTGTAAGATAATCAATATTCATTGGTGTATGAATTTTATAAACTTTTTATTTTTTATAAATACTATAATATGTAGATTATATATGTTTCTTAATACTGTGAAATGAGGTTCCTTTGTTTAATTACACATTTTATATTTAGTAAAAGAAAAGATTTCGTGAAATCATTAATTTTGACAGCGTATGTAGACCTATACATATGTATGCTAGATGTACATAATGTCATGTACCAGTTTAATTTTGTCCGTAAAAACTGTGTTCTTTTCTAGACGCTTATTATTCAGTACGAGGAGTCACATTTTGAATGTATTAATTACAAAGATATTAAATATTATCAACAACTCAGCTACTTTGTATTCGATATGATCAAACTTTGATAATTTCGAAACTTAATTGGTGCGTTAATTATTCGCTTTTGCAAAATTAATTACACGGCCGTGCGACGGTAACAAATTTTAATATGTTTCGCTGAACTTGGAGCGATGTTCTCGCGTAATAACATTTCATCTCATATTCACACATTTCCAATGAACAGAAAACGCAAACCTAAAATCGATAACACCGACATATTGATGTTACTTTGACGTGCTCACGCGATATAACATACTGTAAATATATGTTGGAATTTGTTCAATATTTGATATACGTATATATTTTCTAAACATCATTTACTAACTTGACACCCTTGCGATAGACACAAGTGGTTAATCTGCCCGTTCACTTGTAAATGTAAGTTTAATTAACAATCTCCAATGAGATATGGTAATAATTAACTGTACTTACGACATTTATAACTTATAGTTATTTAATGTAGACCATAAAAGTGAGGTGAGCAAAACCTTCGGAGGTTAGGATGATTAGATGCAAACTCGTATGAAACAACACTGTAGCTTATAAATTTAGGTTATACGTATTTCTCCATGACAGCTTGAAAAAAACAGAGAATTTTTACTTACGTATTTCCAATTTCATAATGATGCTTCTCGTTGGTAGACACAATTTAAGCCAAGCTTGTTATCAGTTAAGAAACATGATAAGAGATGTGCGTATCAAGATATTTACGATACGAAAAATGATTCACAATTGTAGACATGTTATAATGTCAGTCTGTGACATAGCATTATATTTCCTACGCCCTCTTGCGTATGTTTGTTCAAACAACATACACCTGCGTATACTGGGGCTTATTGTTAGAAAACATTCTGCTCTGACGTCAAAGAGCCAATTGCTTTTGCACATACAGTTTATTAACTCAATATGAACTTGATAAAATAATTCTAAATATCCATTCGTGACATTTTTTTGAATGCATACCTTAAAAACCACATAGAAAATCAGTAGTTTTTTCTCATGTTAATTGTTTTTAAGCAAGACGTGTCAAAAATAATTTGATTTGTTTTTTACAAGGAAATTTCGAAATTATATAAAAACGTTTAGTCAAAAGAACCATCGCCCACATACGTCAAATATATTTAGTAATGCCGGTGGTGAAACTAACACAAAAACTGTTCCATATATGAGCGACAATGTGTACATCGTTTAGCAAAACACTGATAACCCACATCGCTATCATTGTATCCGAAAAACACATGTGAAAGTGCCCTTATCTGTGTGAATTTGCATAGTTTGTGATAATAACGAATTTGTTTCGAGCGTACAACAGTGTACGGCATGTGTTAAAATGAAGTAAAAATTGAATTTGGCATCCTTTTAAATATGAATTCTTTTGTTCTACCTTAAAGTTGTACTAATAACTCCCCTAGTTTAGTATCCTTGCCTGTATTCTTACACGTATTTTCATTTAATTTAAAACATATAGATAACACTGGCATCGCATTAAAAATCCTGTTTAACTCGTTTTTAATTTTTCATTATCGTTCGTTAAACTGTTACTTTTTCCTGTGAATGAACTTCAAAGCGATGTCGATGTCCTGTAAATTGACACTGTACCCCAACTCGACCTCAACCGGAAGGTATTCAAAGCTGATGGCACGTTGTCGTTTATTAATCGGTGTGCAGCCATCTAAACGGCAAAAGGGGACTTTTTATTTCCCTATGAAACAATTCACATGGTCCTTCGAGCCAGATGAAACTGCCATTACGTTTCTCTGCAGCAATATTATCTTTTATACAACCGTATCTTAATTGACTTTATTCAAATAATCGTTTTTTTTTCTACATAGTCTATCTTCCTTTTGGAATTACATTTTTAAACTGGTTTTAGTAGAGTATTAAAATATTTTTCACTTTATGTTTCAGTGTACCTCACGATGAAAATTTTATATGCTATAAGGAGGCGGAATTGGGTACTACGAAAGTTACTTTAGCCCATGGGCATCCGCAATAGCAGATACATTGTCTGCCTTCTATCTATATTTGTAATCATCTATCAATATTTAAATATATACGTTTTGTTATATAATTTAAAATTAAACTTCCTGTTTACCAAAAGACCTTTTATAGTATTTTTTTAAACTGACATTTATAAAATTTGATCCGTGAAGGTTGGATACTTTATCGTCGGTCAATCTCGGACGAGCAAGGACAATTAAAGCGACCTCACAACCCTGATTTACATCCGAAACCAGCGGCCTTGTTTACGAAAGACGTTACAACGACCGCATACTTATTAATCCAGTACTAAACAATAGAAATTATTTTACTAAACTCAAAAATTAATGGTTAACAGTGCTTATCACATAACACTATTGTAGTATATCTTTCATCATCATCATCATCAGCTCTTGTCTGCTCACTGTTGGATATGGCCCTTTTCCAATGCTTTGCACAGTATGCGGTCCTCCGCCTTCACCATCCAATGACTTTCTGCTGTCCGCATTAAGTCGTCGATCCACCTGGAAGGTGGACGCTTCACTCTGTATTAATTCGAAAGTGATTTATTGGAAAAAAAATTATATTTAAGTGACGTATCGTAGGAAGCCATATAGTTAGATGAAAGAGAAAAAAGATATGAAGTTGGGATAGGAGAAAAAGAGACGTACATATCGAAGAAAACCCCTTTAGAGAATAAAATATTAATAACTTTCTCATACTCACATGTTTTAGACGTCAAAAAACATTTGAAATAATGTTACATTTCACTTAAAAAACATTTTAAAATATGATCTTGTCTATTTCGTTAGCCAGGGGCATTTTTCTTTTTACTCTATTAAATATTAATTTTTAACATTCATGAAAACTTTTTTGCTAAATTAAAAACAGTTAAACGAATTTCAACGATGCATTAATATTATTCTTATAAAAAAAAAGAATACAAACTCAATCTATTTAATATTCTGTGTATGTTGAATTTATGAATAAGTCTTTCGCGTATTTAAATTATAACAACTTTCTTGTGAATATAATCGTATTCAATGGAAATGAGTAATTGTAACATACGTATCTAAACAAACCTGTTATACATACTTATTAAAGTGAGAAGCTCCAATAGCCTAAAGGTTATGATTACGGACTACCGATCTAGCGGTCGTGGGTTCCATTCCTGCCATTCGACTATTGTCATGGACCATAATCTAATACAAGCTTTTTCAAGCTTACCAGGGATGGTTACAAGAAATGTTAGTAAATTAATAAATATCTACTAATGTTTTCTTAACAAAAAAAGTCCCATTTCCATTGGATGTGAGAATACGCATTTGCCTACATCGTATTAAGTGGTTTAAAGCCTGAATTGAATAGAGTAACCCTAAACGAGCGGCATGTAATCCTCGGTAATGTGGGTCCTACTTTTGTCATGGAAATATGAAAGAGGAATCACTTTATGAGATCTATTATAACTCGTTTCTTTCGCACTTTATGGAAATTACAAAGATCTTATGAAACGCAACACAAGCCACACAATGGTTATGAATAATTTAACTGTATTTAAGGGTTTTTCATATTGAAGACTGTTTTATAAATTATAGGCTAAAAGTAGCCCTAATGTTGTTTCACCGTTTGTACTAGTATAGATTGAAATTTTAAAACATCTATTTATAAATAACATAAAATTATGAACAACAAGCTTAATCTTGTCACTCTATCTCTTGTAACCTCATCTATGCTTCATTGACTAATCTTCATCATCATCATCATCAACCCTTGTCTGCCCACTGTTGAACATAGGCATTTCCCAATGCCTTCCACAGTATGCATTGACTAATCGCACAGACGAAATAAGTTTTAAAAATTCAGAATATACTAGTGTTGTTAAATACCTTATAATTATTAATGTGAATGAAAAGAAGTCAATTAAATCCTGCTCATTCAGAAGGCAGTAATGTCTTGAAAAGTAGGGTCTTAAGGAATTTTCTATACGTTTAATATTTCTGTCGCGATCTCAACGTAAATATATTCAATAAATACCAACCTTTAGGTATCCGTTCGTCCCGCGCCATTCAAGCGTAAAATATATTTAAAAGCTTTCAGAAAGCTACAAAAATGTAGATGGAAAATATGTCCCCTTTTACCGTCTTCAGACGTCATTAAACTCAGTTCTACTATAAATAATGTCGTAGCTCTATTTTAATAATTGTGTTGTTACTTTAGCAATAATGTCCGCGAAAGTAGAAGGCATTTGAAACTCTACACCAATGTTAATTGAAACGGGGACTATATTCGCTTGTAACAAAATGTCTCTAACTTTAGATAGTGTGAACGAGGAATACAATTGTTGACAATAACCTACACAGATAATAAAATTAAATAACTCTATGTCATACCAAAAACGTTTCGAGCATATGAAGTGTTTACATTATTTGTAACAAAAGAGCATTTTTTTAAATTACAGTCTGTCCGCCCTCAAATCCGTTTTTGTTTCTGGTAATCTTCGAAACGGCTAGACCGTATTTGTCGGTGATTGACAATAATTTGAGAGACTTTGAAGTTATATATTGATCTGTACATACTAATATTTTATCAGCAATATATCAGCTTAACAATTGTAATGTAATTTAATTAGTGAATTCACACGCCACTGGCATTTTTTTTAATTCTTTAATCTGAACAAAGTAAGATTAAAACTTTCAAGTCGTAAAGTAACTTACGACTTTGTATGTCGTAATGACTCTAAACTCTTAATAGACACGACACCGGAAGTTGTAACACCACAGATTATCTAAAGCGATTTGAACCTCAAGGTGAAAAAGATTAATGCACAGATTAAAGATTCTTGTAGAAGCTCTAATAATGTACGTAAAGAGATTAAATAATTTACAAAAACATGACAATATATCCATCTACTCAAAATCAAACAAACTAAGCAACAAATGCATTGAATAATTTAAACAGTACGACCATTTCGATTTCTATTGCTCTTAGAATCTCCTCATGAAAACAAACGACTACTCTAGTGTGCAGATGTCTACGGGGGTTGTTCCTGCCTCTTTTCTTCCTTTAAAAAATGATACTAAACAATATCTACAAAATAAAGTATTTCCGGTACAGGTAATTTTATATTGGGTCAAAACTAAGTGTAGATTTATAACGAAATTTCATTGTTTGTGAAGATAAAAGGGAGCACAAACAATACGTTTTGAACGTGAAGCAAATAGAAAACATCTTTAAATATGGATAACCGTTGAATTTACTCTAACTATTTAAATCGAGCTAACGGTAGTCTTAGCGGGGTATAGCAATATGACCATTGGCGCTGTCGGCATAAGTGATACTGTCTAATGGGGAGTTTAAAGGGGTTGTCGGGCAGTGGGGCGCCAGATCGATAACGGGGGTACGGATATAAATAGGACAGGCGAACTCTAGGGCCGTATGCCCCTAACGCTCGGTTTCATTCTCGTGAATCGATTCAGAGATGAGATGCTGTAATAACCTCACTGGTGTCACAGCCGCACGCTAAATTGATATATGGAGAAATGAAACTGGGACACAATAAAATTCTTTTATAGCACTCCGGGCCTGACGTGGAACTCGTCACAGATCTTCTAAATTTTTACGAGAAATCGTAAAACAGAGAAATGTTTTACTACAGTAGTTACATTTTCAGACCCTCTTGTATAAATGAATTTCTTAATTTGATCATATCAAACTATTTTTTTATTTTATTTTGCGCCTAGTTCTATCTTGTGTCTAGCCAGCCAGTCATTTTAGTTGTACATACATACACATATTGTATGATTTCATAATACCGGCCACACACCTTCAGCCATAGCCGACTAATTTTTACGCATCACTTTAATTTCTTAATTCAAATGTTCCATTTATTATTTCAGTCGTAAAAGAATCACTGACAATAGTTCTATTACGCAACAGATTTTGTTAAGTAATTATAGCATGTAAACGGTTCCCATCATAACACGCTAACATTGTTACCCTTGTGCCCACGCGAAGGTCGCGCTGGAAATGACAACAATTTGATTACATGTGAAATTAAAGACCAAAGAGTTTTGATAGAAACCTATTCATACGATGTTTAATATTACGGGTATTTGTCGTATCTAGAACTCAAGTCTGATATTTTAATAAAAACTAAATAATATAGGTTTTGCGTTATTTAATATCAATGTATCATGAGGCGATTATTTCTTTGTCTATTGGTTGGATAAATTACATTTTCTAAAAATTGTTTAGATGGCAATCAGTATGGTCATTTGTTGTTTTAAAGGTTAGATATAATTATATTTGAATATCGTAATGATGTTTAATAGAAAACATTTAATATATTACAGTGTAATTTCTGTATATTCTCAAATCTACGTTTATCCCGGACATTCCCCGAAAGGACCGCTTTGAGGGCACTCTGACTGTAAGGTGAATTCTTTTTTTTTCACAATGATAACGTCGTAGGCAACAGCCAGTATCATTTTTATCTAGGCTTTATAGCTCAAAGAACACTAATACGTAATATAAAACATAATTGTATGAATAAAACATGTTGCCATATTTTGCTAGTGTAACAAATAAATGTTACGTCACACAATAAAAGACGATCGTGTACACTAAGCTGGCAGACTTTAATAAATTAGATTGTGTAAATAATAATAATGTTCTCTAAGCGCGGCTGAAACATGTGAGCCGTGAAGTATGAAGGTCAGGATAATTAATTCGACGGCCCCTAAATCACGTAGACTGCGAATAAATTTACGTCTAGCCATTCCGCTATATCACCCGAACGACAGCATTTATTGACTTTAAGCATCTAGCACTTTATCTTCTCTGTGGTTTATTGTCTACGGAATTTTCTCGACGGGGTTTTTCCGGCTAATAACAAGTGCCAAACTATATAAAGCAGTTGTATTTTTTTCTTGATGTCTCTGCTCTATGAGCTGTTTTTTTTTAAACTATTACTTATGATAACTGAACATTTTTTAAGCATAAGTACCAGTATGAGAGTGTCGGTAGTACAGTGGTTAAGCATCTCTCTGCTAGTCCAGGTTCAATACCCGACATTTATCAATGTATATTTCGATTTATGAATTTCATATGTACTATATTTGACGTTCCTACGGTGATGGAAAACATCACGCCTGCACGTATCTCAGAAGTTATTCTAAAATACCATAGTTAGTGAAAAGTTGTCATTTGTGGTGAGTTCCGAAGTTTAGTTAGTCACCGAGACCCGCATAAGGTTCAGTAAAGTTAATAACTTCCAATCATTCGCAGTTTCCAGTGGATTTATCTCAATGCCGGCTTGTATCAAAGCAACTCATCTCTTCAAACTTGTTCCCAACCCTTCAAAGAGATCCCGGAGTCCTTTTTCATTTATTACAGTAGAAAAACATTCGCGTCGTTTCTTATCTAAAGCCTTTTTATACGACAGATAACGTAATTTCGAGAGAAAGGGTTGTCTTTCCGACAGTTTGTTTTTATGTTGGATGCTGCGAAATGTGGCATTCTATTTATAAATATATATTTAACTTTATTCATTCTTCTTTTTTTATTTGATATCTTAGTATTATTCTCCTCCATCCGTTGAACTTCGTTTCGGGTTTAACAAAGTCTTGCATTGTTGATTACTGTACTACAACGAAACTAGACTCTAAAATTCTTGTATTACCTATGCTAATCAATTTATTATTAATCTCATGAATTGTCACAATTCATGAGATTAATATTTAGCTGAATATTTAGGGAGTAACGTAGACAATTTATAATAGTCAATTGGAACCTTGCCAAGATGTCCCTGTAACATGCTCATCACTACTTCGTCAATTCTTTACTAATTAACGTTTCACCAAACTGTAAAAAAAGAGATATTTTAAAACGAAATGTCAATCATTAAATAAAATTTGTCAATGTCAAACATTTAGCGCACACAACATAAAATATCTCACCATTATACATTGTTAGTTGATTTAAGTATGATTGAAGTAAAAAAAATCGTTGCATGTATCTATTTAAATGTATTAACTACTTACAATTTATATTTCAAATTATAAATCATAAACATTCCCGGGACTGTTATGTAAATCGTTAAAACTTCTGCAATATTTTGTAAGTAGAAATCTAATCCATAACATTCACACATGTCAAAATAAATTAATAAACAATCTACAACGTTTTATTGGTCTATTTAAAATATATAATTTTACAAATTGGCAGCTAATTTAATAAACGGTGTTCTGGATATTGTGATTAATAAACATCATTGATATCCGTTTAATGCAATGATGACGTCAGCGCGTCATTCGAATGAATAACATCTGGTCGCAGAATTACTTTTATTAATTGATACGATTTACATGATTTCTATCAAGCGATTCTTTAGAAGACAGGACAAAACAAACGACTACGTTGGTTTTAAAAAGAAAAATAATGAGTACTTCTTTTGTTTTTAAAACTATTAAAAATGAAAATATTAAATCTATTAACTAAGTTTAACGCTAACTAAAATATATTACCAGCCAGACATTCTGTCGTTAAACGCGACCGTATTTCTTTCAATCTTTTATAACAGATAACAGATCGTCCTCGCTTCTCATGAGCACCGCAGTCACGTAGAAGAAAAATAACTCACGAGTCGAGACGCAGAGGAAATAAGAAGCATCGACAATGTTCAGCACTCGACTGAGCTGCACATCTACCCACAGCTACTCTGTTTCAATTTCTTACATTCAGCGAGTTGACGTGATATAGTTCAATGGCTTTATGCTAGTTCCACACGACATTACTGTAGGATATACAATATGACAGTGTTGCACATACACCTTCAATTTGATAGATATATTCTCGTGTGAAACCAGCATTACAGAAGTGTTAAAATAACATAATTTTAATATCGATGTAGACAAATTTATCTTATCCGATGGACAGAAGTCTAACTAAATTATAGATAAACTAGCGCCCCCTGTCAATGTCAAAAAAGAGTCCGACGATCTCAATCGTACTGTAACTGTCGTGTCATTTTTTTTTCTTAAATTTGAATTGCCTGCGTAGGTTTTACATTTTGTTGACAGAACAAATGAAAGCAGTGTCTCTCTCACCGGCATAGACCATGGATAAGCCTATGGTATTGTACTGAATGTTTTATCATATACTCCTTATATCGATTGAAAATGGCAATGATAGAAGATTATCTATTTATAACATTAAAACTTAGAAACACTACTGACAGAGGACTATACTAGCGTTACATAAACT
>JAODUI010000027.1:2563107-2587251 GCA_027563995.1 Papilio gigon
ATGGGTTCGTGCTATTTGCTTCACACCTAGCGGGGAAACATTTACCAGTGTTGGCGATGACAAAACAATAAAGACATCCGCCCGCCGCTTGTGATAACCGTACGATTTTCCATAACTTTTTGTATTCTCGTTCGTTACGTCGATGTGTAAATTTATCGATAGGAGCAATAATCGGCCGCGCGACTCGCCGCCGAATTATTTTCGTAATATTTAAAACGTAAGCCGAGTCGAGTTTTGACGTGTTCGTTCGATGTCGATACAGGTAGGGTGTGAGAGCGGGGCCGCGTGGCCGCGCGCTCGCCGCGACGCACCTTCCGCGCGAGCCTCTATACATACGTCCTCCGATCTAAGAAAATACTAATATTTAATATGTATACATTACATATATGTATATATCTACTCGTACGCGAAACGTCTAATTTTTCACGTGGAAACGAAATGCCAATAGAGAAATTACGTATTTTTAATATTGAAATTGATACTTGTAGCATAATATAGTGTATGTATGTACGTGTACGGCCTGGCAGCGTCGCAGCGTCGCAGCGGAGCGCAGCAGTGGCGCCGCCCGCCGCGCCGGCGCTCGCAGATCTCACCTAGTTGTAATCATCACTCTTACGTACCCTTGTAATAATTATGATATACATAAATATAGGTCTCGTAATATAGCCACGTTTCAATCTAACAGTATTTTTTTAAGAAGATATTAGTCCTCGTGTACATCGCCGGCGCCGCCCTCGCTGGCGGCCGGCCTTAGTCCGTACGGTATACCTATTGTAATATTGTTATAAAAGACATGAATATGAAAAATTATAGAAAAAAAAATATTTCTCAATTCATATAATAACGGGTGCATGCGAATTCGTGGAAAATGAAGTACTACGTGTTATTTATCTTTTTTATATTTCACTCGGCACTTGGGCTCAGTGTTTCAATCGAGGTATGTCGCGGTATGATCGGTGTGCGCAGAGCAGTAGCGGGCTCACGTCCGCGGGGCGGCCGCGTCCGGCCTGGCCACTGTGCGCTGGCCGTGTACATATTCCGAAGCAATAGCAATGGCAGCCACGCGGCGCCGCAGCGCGGACGCGGCCGCGCGCCCCTCCGGTCACACTAAGTTCCGATGCGCAACAATGACAAGGTGTATAGGGAATTTGCATCTATTTTTTTACTATTTTTATATTTTGATGATTTAGATTTAAGTCTAGTTGTATGATTTTAATACTTTATGGATACCCTATTCTTATTAAAAGGATGAGTACTTGTGCAGCGGGCTCGATTGAAAACCTGACCAAAACGCTACAGTATTTTGTAGATAAAATCTTGAATGTAAGTGTAAGATGAATAAAGTTTAGCGTAATGAGATTTTTTATTAATAAAAATAAATTTTTATTTTCTTTCTTTTGTAAGATATATTCGATGGAAGTGTTAAAGATAATATAATATTTGCATAATATAGTGAGTGCGGTGTCCACGGCCGCGAATATAAATTAGTCAATAATAATTTTTCATATTGTTGTACGACTTTTTAAGTTTATATTAAAATGTTTTGTGCAATCTAACATGTGTTTTAATTTTAAAACATCCTTCTATTTCTCTTGTACGCATACGTTGGTAAACAGTAACACGATTCATTGACACCAAACTATGTCCCAATGACATACGACATGAAAACTTCTGTAGGTGTTCGATAGATTCTTGTAGAATGGCTGCAAGTATATCGTGTGCACGTTCACAAAAAACAGAGTACTCGATTTTTTTTTTAATTTGCGCAGACAAAGTCACAAGCAAAAGTTACTTATAAGTTTTATCTGTGGTAAAAATAACAAGACAAAGTTAATTAAGTCACTTTATTTACCAAACCACAATGATGACAAAATTAAACCTCATCTATGGACCACAATATTCACATTGGATATCCACTGCGAGTGAAGTTTCAATTAAAATATCAAACCGTCCGCCAACATCCTCCAACATGACACTTACCATTTAATTTGTATAATAGTCTTCTTAAAAATATAATTTAAAAAGAAACTTAATTTTTAGAGCTTTCACATCGATTGTCGAAAACATATCACAATAATTCTTTAAATCGTGTTTGCGTACAGACTTACAAGAACCTGTCGCATATCAGTTATAGGACTTTACTTTCATTGATTCTAGGCAGAGTTTCTTTTTATATATATCTAATGCGTTCACGATTTAATATAATATATATTACTTCATTTGATTAATACATTTTGATGACACGATAGTAAGTGGAAGAAGAAAATTTGGTCTACATGAAAGAAACTGAAAGGAGTTGATTGTATCATTAAATTTTAATATAATAAAATACTCTTTTATGTCTTCAAATAGTAAAAATCGTATTTATTATACATTGATTATACTTTCGTAACACGTATGGATGTGAATGTATAAACTTTTTTTTTTTTTCATTTTCTTATAATTGTACATTTATAGTGCATCAGTTTTTACACGTCAATAATTTACAGTTCATAATTTTAAAACTACGCATACA
Organism: Papilio gigon; assembly: GCA_027563995.1. Classification (NCBI taxonomy): domain Eukaryota; kingdom Metazoa; phylum Arthropoda; class Insecta; order Lepidoptera; family Papilionidae; genus Papilio; species Papilio gigon. Next base: position 2,565,623 of record JAODUI010000027.1, read on the forward strand.
AACTAAATTAACCTACATTTGTAATGAATCAAGCAAATTTTTGGCACTATTAAATATTACCATTAAACTATAATTAAGTCGGCTGTGCAAAAATACAAGTCTATTGTAGATTTTTTTTTTTATTAATTTCTTAGGAAATTTCAATAAAACTTTACATGATTACAGTCTAAAATGTACAGTTAACTCGTAGGTCCGCCGCACGCACATAGATGAGGTTAGCCACAAGTGGTTAGCTTCATTTGTATAAAATATACATTTTGAAATCACTATGAAATAATCAGTACATTGTAACGAAACCTAAACGACCATTTATAGTCAAAAAATTATGAATAACCCAACGAACAATCGCCACGACAACTAACTATTTACACAAAAATTGAATTTCTATTTCTAAACTTATATTAAAAAAAAAAATTAAATAAACCGCCTCCGACCGCAATGACTACCCGAAACAATTAAACGATACTTATACACAGGAAATATAAAAATAAAACCGCTAATTTATGACTGGGTTTGACTACTTCATAATTTTGGCCCGTTGTTCCAATAACATCGACACACGCAGGTAGATACACAATATATATTTCACCAAAACAAATACAAGACAAATATCATAAGTACGTCCAAGACTCATCCGACGCGAGTATATGCAACAGTCTTCCGCAAATCACAATGGACAGAATAGTGCGACAATAAATAACACAAATGAGCAAAGACTTAAATTAATAAATGAAAGATAAACTCCGTATCCATTAAAGAAATAAAACCAAACAACAGTCGAGGAATGACAATGCCGTGATACTCACACTTTCAGACAGTTACACAGTATTGTATCATCGAAGTGGATCCAAAGGTTCGCGTAGTGTACAAATATTTACAACTACGTAAAGTGTTACCGCCAGTTGACTCACTGGAACGGCCGCTCTTCAGGAATTAAAACTTTTTCTCCGTCGACAGGAGGTAGCGGGCAAGGTGTTTGCCCGGCGAACGATCAGTGCGCCATCTCGATGTGCCGCTGCAAACTCTTCTTGTTCATGTAGAACCTGTCGCACATCGCGCACGGGAAGAACACCTTCTCGTTGTCGGAGTGCCGCGCGCGCGTGTGCGACGACAGGTCGATGGCACGCGCGAAGTACACCTTGCAGATGTTGCAGTAGAACTTGGTGTGCGTGGCGTGCATGGTGCGGTGGGCGATCAGGTCGCGCGGTGTCGCCACGCCGTCCCCGCACTGCCCGCACGTGAATTCGCCCGGAGGCGGCGCGCTGCTGCCATCGTCCTCCGACTCTCCTGAATCATCGCCGTGGTGCATGGCTCGGTGGGCTCGCAGCGCACTCTCGTTATCGTACTGCGCCCCACAAATGTCACAAGCCAGATTATCATCTTCGTTTTGGTCCGCGGTCGCCGAGCTGCCCTCGCCGCCGCCGTAGTGTTTCTTCATGTGGACTATCAACGTCGATTTGCGAGTGAAACTCTTCTCACAGACGGGACAAAACACGGAATTCGGCTGGTGGACTTCGTCCATGTGTCGCTGGTAGGCCGCACGTTTGGTGAACTCTTTGTCGCATATGTTGCAGTATCTGTCGTCGGCTCCGGTTGAAGAGTTGTTCTGTTGTTCCAATTCCACCGAGTCGTCGGAACGCAATTTCTTATTAGGATTTACGACGGTGACCTCGACCTCCGGCGGTAGCCTCCTCTTCGCGACACTGGCGGGCGTCGGCGCCGAGTGAGTGACGCGCGCGAGCTGCGACGGGTCGACCACCTCGTGCTTACTGACCTTGCTGGTGACCTTGTGCTGAGGCATCCACAGGCCCGAATTGTTGGCAGCCGCTTTGCCGTCCGGGGAACGCAAATGCCAGCCGCGGTGGCTCTTTAGCGCGGATATAGAGGTGTAACTTTTGTGGCATATTTCACAGTCGAAAGTTTGAGGAGGTGATTGTAGTTGGTTTATGCATTGGTGATTCTGTAACGCGAGCAACCCGACGAATTGTTTACCACAGTTGTCACACGGGTAACGGGCTTGATATTCCGCACTGGGGTCGACCGAATCCTGGTCACCGTCATATTCCCCCTCCAATTCCTGGGTAACCTCCTGTTTAGTGGGGCCTTGACTCGCGTTATATACAAGTAACTCTCTGGCGTGGGCAGCCTTGAGATGCTCATACAATTCTAACGTTGAATTCAGTGGTTTGCCGCATATTTTGCACATTTGCGCCGAAGACTTGTGAACATTCTTTCTGTGACGGTAGTACGATTTTTTGTCTGAAAAAGTAATTTTACAAATGGTGCAGCTCGACCTGCCGCCTTCTCCCGCCATGATCGGTGAATCTGAGGTGCCGCTGGCGCTGGCGTTAATGATTCCGTGCTTGGCGCGTTTGTGTTTCCATAAACTTGTTCTAAGGGGAAACCGTTTGAAACATAATTCGCAGGAATAAGGTGTGGCATCCTGGGGGGGCTGCGCGGCCTGTTGCTGCAAGTTGTTTGCTAAATTAGTAAAATTAAAGCTATTGAATTGAGGCGTCGAAAGTACGGCGCCGTTTTCATCTAAGTTGTATTCGTCCTCTTCGGTGGAGGCCTGCATGGTGTTTTCCTCGCTGTCGTTCCTGTCCGCGGCGTCCGCGTGCAGCACTTTCTTGTGCTTCCAAATATTCTTCTTGTGCATAAAACCTTTGCCGCAGATGTCACAGGAATAAGGTGCGTTCGGAACGTTACAGTTAGGTTTGAAAGAAAGAAAATTAGGTTGTACCATCGAGAAGGATCTGATCGGTTTACCGACAATTTGTGGAGCGAATCCTTTCGGCTCTCCGGGTTTTCTATTGGTTGTGGGCACTTTAGCGTGAATGCGCATGTGGTTCGAGTAGGCCTGGCGGCTTTTGAATGACCTGATACAGATGTCACAGAAGAAGTCATAGTCCATGGGCATGTACGTGCCCGCGGCTCCGGGATGGTTTTGCTGAACATGTTCAGAAAGTTTTTGCGGCGTGCTGTACGAATTGGAGCAAATATTGCAGGGATAAAATTTGACTCTCAAATGCGTATTCTTGTGCTCCGCCAGTTCCGACGGCCTTAAGAACTTCTTGTCGCATTGGTCGCAGTGGTGCGCGACTTGATTGTGTTCGGCCACCTGATGATCCGTCCAAGCGTCGACAGTTTCGAATATGGCGTTACATTCTGTGCAGGAGTAGTGGTACTCCTCGGCTTCCTCCTTCACGAGAGACATGTCGGGCTCGGAGCTGTGCACGCCTAACGTCCGATCAGAATGCTCCATGTAGATGTGTTTGTTCAGATCAGCAGCTTGTTCAAATTTAGACTCGCAGTGCTGGCAGTAGTGAGGTTTCTCCTCGTTGTGAATAATTTTTAAATGTTTAACCAAATTTGGATAGCTACTGTTCTTTTTCCCGCAAACTGGACAATCTGTCGGTCGCCCGTCGACGCATTTGTTCTGATTATCAGATTGGTCGAAGTTACCCGCGTGTACGGCTAATGCGTGGTCGTTGAAATGTTGCATGTTGCCAAATCTTTCGGAACACAAATCGCATGAGATATAAACGGTACATTCTCCGTTGCGGATGTGCCTCTTCCACAATGCCTTATCTTTAAATCTCGAGTTGCAGTGAACACAGACGAGCTGCACGCGGGACTGGCCGTCCTCGTGCACGTCTAGGACGTGCTTCATTATAAATTGCTTCAATTGGAATTTAGCCGGACACAATTTGCAAGCGTAAGACCTAGCATTAAATATATCTTTATATGCTACTTTGGTATCTTTCGGTTCATCCTCTAGAACTAAATCTTCGGTGATGCCATTTTCATTGTAAATAATCTTCCACAGATCCGTGCAAGTGTTGGAGCGCATGTGGCTGAGCAGAGCGCCGATGTGGCCGAACGTGACGACGCAGTTGTAGCACGTGTGTTTGGGCACTTTGTGTCCATTTTTCTGCAAATGTTGTATGACAGCTTTGCGGCGGGGATGTTCCCTGTCACAGCACAGACATCTTTTAGTATTGATCTGTTCGATGATGTCGCGATATTTGAGTATAAAATCTCTCTGCGTCTTTGTCACATAAAGCTTGTCGGGGTCGAGTTCTTTGACGTCCTCTGCTGTGTCGTTGGGGTCGGCCGTTTCATCGAGATCGTCATCATTGCCTTCGCTGTTGTACGAGTTTGTTTGCATGTCTTCGTTGATTTCGACGACGGGTGCAATTGGAGGCAGCTCGTCATCATCATCGTCCGGATTGTACTCCATCTGTTCATCATCTCGATCATCATTTCCTTCATCGCCTTCTTTGGTTTCATGTTCATTCTCTTCATCTTCATCTCTGACGTCGTTCTCGTTGCCGACCTGTAACCCGTCTTGACTATCGCCATTGTCATCTACGTGGTCATTTTCATTGTCACTTTGATTTCGTTCCATATTATTTTCATCATCATTATCCATGTCGTTGACATCCTCCCCTTCGTTAATGACGAGATGATCACCGCTACTGCCATCACCATCGCCATCACCTTCGCCTTCAACGGCGTTTTCTTTTTGCCGAGCTATTTCAATCTCATTTTCGGAATCCATGTCTACAGTATCGTAATTTTGACCCTGGTTATTTGGCACATCACCATCGACATCTTCGTCGTCTTGGTGAATATAAGTATCCGGTTCTGAGAGGATAGTCTCTACCTGAAACGAAGCTATTTCTGGTTCAGATATCAAAGTCTCGGGGCTTTCCGGACCAGAATTAAGGATTTCCGGTTCCGATACCAGAACTTCGGGTTTAGTTGTCAGGAGAGTCTTAAGAATCTGAGGTTCCTTCTTCTTTATCTGCAAGTCTTTTAATGCCTTAATACGAAGCGGGTATGGCAAATTATTTTGGGTTCCCTTTGGTGTTTTAACTGGTATAGGTTTTGGTGGGGCGAGAGACTTATTCTGTATAATTTTCGCATTAATCCCTTTAGGGATCAACTGCATCTTATGACTAATGGGGTTGGGCATGAGCCTCGCTTTGGGATTGAATGGATTGGGTCTAAATTTCGGCTGCATGTGTGCGTTGTGAGATTTCTTGGCGGTTACTTTGTTGGTGTATCTGTCGAAGCTGTGAGCGTTGAGTTCATGTCGCCGCGCGTTGTGTGAGTATCTGTAGGAGCGGCCGCACACGAGGCACTCCTTCGAAGCGAGTTGTTGTATCCCCTGGCGGGCGTGCAGCGTCTCGCCCGTGGGCCGCATCACAGTGATGGAGACCTCGGGCATAGCCGGCATGCTTGGATATTGTTGGCTGGACTCATTCATCTCTTCTTCGTTCATTTCTTCATCGTCATCTTCATTATTTTCACTCTCCATACCCTAGAATAACAATTATAAATATTATTATAATACAAATATGGTATTTAAATATGTTAGTAATCATTTCAATTATAGCGTTTCCAGGCATTGGGTTAAAGCGTCCAAATAATAAAGACAATGGTAAAATTGATATTGATAGATATTTTAAATAGAAATAAAACTAATTTAATATTAATCTAAATTTAATTAGAATTAAACATTAATGAGCTTGGAATTCGAAAAGTAAAGTATTTCTTCTTAAATATATATTTTATGAAAAGATGCAATATATACAATGTGTGAAAAATTTTATATTTAACATTGTTTATTTCCTATAGATATAGTTTTTATACTATAACTACAATATTAACTACTATACATTAAAAAAAATTGAAATGTCTTTGTATTGCAAGTATAATACATTTTTCATGAGGAACGGAAAATAAAATGTAACTTTATGCACTTTTAATTATTTAACTTAATATATCTCTGAAATCACTTTAATCCGACACGCGGGACGTACTATGTACCACACAGTGAGCAAGTCAGTACACTATGTTCTCTGCAAACGGAATGGCCACATTTATTACAACGTTGTTGACTTCTTCTGTTTTTTTTCGTCAATTGTACACAAACTCTACATTTCACTCTGCCCTTTGGTATCACAGACTTCTCCACTGTGGTGAATCGTTTAATCTTCACTTGACTTCCCAAGGGTACTGAACACCTCGTTTCCAAGAGACTTATTGCTAACTCCTTGATAAACAAACGCCTGTTAACCACTTTACCGGAGTTATCTGATGACCATACAACTTGAGTGTTCACCGCTGCTATATTTAGTAACGTAAAAAACAATGAATGCGTCCAGTTGTTAGAATTTTGCATTGTTGTGTAATAATTCATTAAGACATCAATTACTTCAACTGCAGATTGGTTTTTTTTATACGTCGATACAACTGAATCACCTTTACCTTTGTTTCTTTCATAAAACCTCGGTTCATTACTTAATATGTTTATAACTTTATATCTAGTATTAACATATGATGTCAAGCAAATATTGTCATCAACATAACCAGTAACGAAATCTTCAGATTTTCTATGATTTGCGAGAAAAATTGGTGGAATTACTACATCAGACGGATTAATGGCCATAATAGTAAATAAATAGTATTCATTTTTCAATGCTTCCATTAATGTAAAAGATGTGAACCAGGAATCCAATATAATAGTGTGGCCGGACCCGGCCAAATGTTGCACGACTTTCTTAACAATATCTACTGTGCTCATATATGGGTCAGAAATTACATCAACATTACTGATGTAAAAATTCGAGGGATCAACCATCAGCATCATTTTTATGCCACCTTTTAATTGTTTCTTTTTTATACAATATCTAAAAGGGCAGGGTCCAAATATTGGTACGAGTATTTCATCGACAACAACCATGTCATTAACATCAAAAACTTCTCTACAGTTCAATGCAAACATTTCCAAAATTGTACGAATAGGTTTCATTACGTCAGATTGTTTCGCATTGTCAGTGATATCATCAAAGCTCAAGTTTTCAAGAAGAAATTTAAAGCGTTCAAACTTCATTGCATTTTGAACGCATACAATGGCACAATCATTAAGCCAGAGGTCACTGTATTTTTCATTTGTAGGGCGCAGTATGCCATGCAAGTATAAAATACCAATAAATGTTTTTATTTCACTCATGTTTGTGGATGCTGAATAATTTTCCTTGTGTTTCGTAATTTTTTCATTTGTAGCTCTAACAATAAGCTCCAACATTTCTACAGTGAAAAAAAGTTGCCATGAGCTTTTTGGTAACAAACAATTCCTCTTATCAATTTTACGTTTTCGCTTCAAAGCTTTCTTTGATTTAATAATATCATTACTTGTTTTAGGTAGTAAAGGGTTTTTTGAAATAATTTGTTCATTTCTACACAAGTAACCATCTTTACAGCCAACATATTCCGCATTAGTGTTACAACACAATTCGGTTTCCGATTCAGAGTCATGATCAGAGTGATGTAACACATCACATTCTTCGGCAGACTGCAGAGAGTCAATGACATCATCTTTTTGAACCAGATCCAATATTGCATGTACCCTTTGCCAGTCCATCCGTGGATCTACATAACTCTGTGAATAAAATTAATTCAATTAAGGTATTCCCACATCCAGAGTGTTTCCGATTCTCATTACCAATAGAGGGATTATAAAACATACAAGCATCAAAAGAAAACAAAGACATATCAATTTTTATACAGTGGTACAATTCTCAGTGTTTGATAAGACATGCATTAATGTTTAATCTTTACCTTATCACTCCTCGGTGTGAGACCCAGCGAAGCCAAGATAGGAGGCCCTTCTGGTTGTACTTTACTTGATGTGGACGCACACTGAAATGGTTTTACATAATATTGATCACCACATTATATATAAATTTGACATCAATCAAACAGTACTGCAAATTCAATGCCCTTGACATAAATATGTGGGCAGCCAGCATTAAGTATCAAAATTAAATTGTATTATTTTTGATTGATTATTAAAATTTTCCTTAACTAAAATGTTAGAAATGTTTTAATTGACTACAACAAATGAACTCTAAAACAAATGACATGATAAAAATATAACATACCTCAAGGTCAGGGTATGACCCTTCAATGACCACTCCATCATCATAAGCCTCATCAGAGAAAGGTTCACTTTTAATTTGCACCTGTGAAAACATAATTAATTTATGTAAACAACAATGAAGTTGACAGTTGAAAAGCTAATGGCAATGGAAAATCAAAGAGTCAAACCAACCTCTTCTAGTTGGCTGCCATCATTTTTAATTAGTGTCTGTAGTTTGTTTTGTGACCTTTCACATACATCCTTAAAAATGTGCCAGTTATTGACATTGTCACAGCATTTTCTGCAAACATTAGTTGGCAGGTCGTCATCTTCGTTTATCTGAAAAATAATCATACGCAATCAATGTATGAAGGTCGACGGACGCATTTCATCAGAACGGGCGAGTCGGACCGCGCCTCGTGTGTAGATACGACGCGAGGAGAAACTAAGTAGGCGTCGGTATAGCGCGCGGCGGACGGCTGCTCCTCGACCGAATAAGTAGGAGCGAGTCGAGTGGCAACCAGCGAGCCCCTCGAGGGTTACCGCGATATAGGCACGCACGCACACATGCACGTCGAAAGCGAACTCACGCAGACACCGACCGACGCTCGATCCGTTCGAGGGATAAGCTGCACCGGCCTGGTCTCGTCCGATAAATCAATACATCCAACGCCATGCCTCTCTGGCGGCACGCAGACCCCCTCCCGGCCAGACCCCCGGGAATAATGCCAAACCCGACCCTCATAATGCGCGCCATTCCTCGCCGGCTGAACGGAATGCGACGCGACGCGGCCACGAGCCGAGCGATAGCGGTGGAACATTACAAAATGGTGGACGATCTTACGACATCTCCACCTCGACACAGCGTTGCTCGAACAGGGACGGATGACGAGTTCTCACGTACACCAAGGGTCTACTTTCACTCAAAACATGATTCCAACACATATTTTAGAAATTACTTACCTCTACAGATACACAATCCCTGATTTTTGATGCGAGGCCAGGAGGTTCCGAGTCATCCGAACTGGTGGTAGGAAATATCGGCAGTAATTCGCCTCGAGATGACAAGCACAGTCTACAAACACGATCATAATTCACACGCATTGTAAATAAACAATTTTTTTTAAGTATAAACTTGTACAGCGCTTAATAAACGGACGCCATGTCACCACGAACACTTCAACACAATACACTGCACATCGTTCTAGCTTGAGTATGAAAGCGGCTGATGATGAGCATGAGAAGTCGATGTTCGGTCGGAATAGCTGGGTCGAGTCGCCGACCACCTGTCGTTCTGCGCATGTGCGCGTAAAATGGTAGCAAGAGTGCCAACATAACGAAATAAATGAGCACTTAAAAGTCAGGTATCATCAACTTTTTAATAAAGTTATTTTCAAACTTTACTATTTTGTTATTGTAGTTGTTATTTTGTTAGTGTAGTAATTAAAAGATTTAAAATCACAGTACATCCTCATTTAGTAAAGTCTAAATTCTGTCTAGTGAAATAAAAAAAGAGACACGACAATTTCTTACACAAAAGATGGAATTTGAAACATAAGTCAATTAAAACTTCTAAAAATACGAGAACAAATTTTTGGTCATAATTGAAATGGAGAAGAAGGGATTTATAAGCCACTACAATTTTTTTTTTAACAAAAACGGCCACAACGCATTTAGTGTTTGTAATGACAGTAAGTATTTTACGGTCCCACTTATACAGTTTAGTATCTCTGGAATATACTGCTGTCTCTGTCTACAGTGTGTGACGATAGCGCTAAATTCAAAAGCGAGTGAACTTAGCAGCTGTTTCAACGACGCGGGAAATATGAAATCAAACGACTTTTGCAATTTAATATGTTGAAATCGTAAAGTTTTCAAAGAATTAAAATGACTGCATCTATTTTTTTTTTAATATATAATTGCAAATAACATTTCTTTGTCCTCTGCAATGTCTTTTAATACATATGTACATTTGAATTCAAAGTATTTCAGTGTTGCCACTTACTAAATCTACTAGTGTCAAAAAGTTTATATTAGTTTGAAACTTCTACACTACGGCTAAAATATTATTTTTTACAAGCTGCTATCCCGCCGTTTTTACACTACATTTTTATCGTAAGTTACCATGATCTGTAGAAAAAAATGTTTACTGAATTAAACACGGTAAAATTTTGTTTAATTGCATTTTATTACAAGCAACATTTAATGCTACACTTTTACATTTATTACACAAATATTAACTTGCATATGTTATGTTCCATATATTTTTATATAATTATAACTACATACAATTAGAGTTCTTAAGTCAAGGATAATTAATTTTGAGGCATAGGAGGATATAGGATAGGGTAACAGGCAGTACCTTACATTTAAGACTTCATTCAATATTGATGCCGTAATTTTTTGTTTTAACTTTTGCGAGACATTATTATAACTAAATATAGGCTACACTAACGGAAAGTTCATCCTCGCTATAAAGTGTACGTGCGTGTAACTGTTTTTATTTAGTTTGTGTAACGTTAGGTGTAATCTACGATTTTTACATTTTACAAATATGAGTTTTTGAGTTTTTGATTAATGAATTCGTGTCAACATATTAAATTAATTTCTTGCTTTATTATATAATTTGTGCTTATTACTCAAACACTGGCATAGTATTAACTTATTCAAATCGCTTTGGAATAGATAAAGCAAAACATGCTTTCTTTAAAAAATATATAAATGCTTTAACAAAAAAACTGTACGTTTAGATTGTTTTACATTTTTTTAATTTCTTCAATATGTGAATAATCTCCTATCAACAAAAAATATAAAAAATTGTGCGTACGAAGCTATCAAGCGTTATATGATCAAATCCTTTGCAATAAATATTCATATACATACATAGGCTTCTGGCAACGTTGTGCTGTAATTATCGCAGGTGGGAATTATGTTTAAAGTTGTAACCACAACAAGATGAAACATGTTTTTTTTAAGCTATACAAACATATGCCGGGAACAATAGAAGCTAGTTTGGTCCACTTCGAATCGATGGCGTTCCAAATTCAAAAAGTGGCGGGAAAACGTATGTGTTGCCGTATATTTCATAAAAGGTGTGTCACTAGCATACGAGCACTATTGCTATCTCTGTTTGTTGTAAGAGATTGAGAAGGATAGCAATATTGTTGTATAGATGTTACGATAATGGAGATTCACAGTTTAGGAGCATGGCGGGCACGAAGACCTTTGTTCTTGCGACGGCTGCGCGCGCACCGCCAGGCGCGCTGGGTCGACGGGGTTCGCTTTGGCGACGAGAGCGCGCGCCACATGGCCGAACGCCGCTTCCACGTTTAGTCCGGTTTTAGCTGACGTCTCCATAAACGCGACTTGATATTCTCGCGCCAGCCGCTGCCCCTCCTCCCGCCGCACTGCCCGCTCTAGGCCGCTGTCCGATTTATTCCCTACAGGAAAATTGAACGATTATTTCCTTCTGATGTCTTCAGTCTAGAATATTCCACGAAGAATATAAATATCGTTCAAGTTATCACTTTATTTACAAAAATGGCACTACTGAACCAGAAAATAGAGTCATATTTGACATTTATGAACAGTATAGTAAACGTTAAGATGTGGTCAGTGATAAGTTAGGTGTTTGAATGATAAGATTATAGTGCACTGCATTCAAATAAAAAAATATTACCACTGCAGATGGATGCAGACCATATTTCAAGGGCATTAATAGAACTAAAGCCGTTGACATGACTTCAAGTAATTTCGCGGCTCGAGGACATCTGCACGTTGCACCCCTTCCCCCTCCCCTCTGACTCATAAATACACTTAAAATGGTATTCTGCGTATCGACTCGAACTATCACACTCAGAGTCAAGGTAAGGCCTTTACATTTAGAATAAGAAATCGTCACTAAGAGGTCTTTCTACATGACAATTAGTGAGTGCTAAGCGCAACAATAATATTGTTACTGATTAGTGTATGAAGGTCATCGGTACCAGCTTACCCAGGAGCATGATGACCACATCGCCCTGCGCGTACTCCCGTATCTCGCCGAGCCACGCGCGTATGTTGTCAAAACTTGTCTTGTTGGTCACGTCGTAAAGAAGTAGGAGAGCTACATATAAACACATCATTATGTACAACAAAACAAATGTTAGAATTGTTGAAGAATTATGTTATAGTTGAAATCGTTTAGAACAAACTACGCCTGCAATACTAGATTTTAATTAATTAAATATATATTAAGTATGTTTTAGCAATCCTTTCATTCTTCCTTTACAACATTTAAGTAATTTAACTTGATTTTTTTTAGTAGTTCGCAGGAGTATCTTGGATGAGGGCGGCCGAGGATCGATCGTTGTGGGGATTTTTGGGGGAAGCCTACGCTCAGAAGTAGGTGACGTATGGCTGATATGACGATGAAGTAATTTAAAACTTCTAATAAGCCTTGATACGTAAGTTTTGTTTGTCTGTAAACAAATATCTTAACGGATTTTTTTAGTCTATGTCACACGATTGGCGATTCGAAGACTGTGTGTGTAACTAGCCTGTTGGTGCTTTATTCGACAGTTTGATTTCACATAAATGATTATGATAGAACTAAGAATATAACATTCGTATCACGATGCACACGATCCATCGCCGCTCGCTCATTGACTACAGATGAATAATCGATTTGACCTCATTCATACATCGATCATATAAAGTAAATCTATTGTGTAATGAGATAAACAATAAAAAAATGTGTTAATTTGAATATATAATGTTCGATTTTTAAAGACTGAATATCTAAGACTAGTCTAGATTTCAAATTCTGTTAATTTATAAAAATAAATTTTTTGCCGTTTATAAATTATAAAAATGAACACATGTTATGGAGATAGGGTTTTGCTAATGGTAAAGTAGGTAGGTAAGCAAGTCACCTCGCCACATGTTAACATAATCCGGTTTGTTATTTTGGACTACCTGAGTATAACGTCAACCAACGAACACCTTGTACTCAGCAAAATGTTGTTGAGGTTATATCTGTTGACAGATCGAATTGTCTTGTTGACATACTTTGTTTACATAGAAATTTAATAATTAATTTGTATTTTGTACAAAACAATTCATAATTTACTAAATAACATTCAATAATTAACATTTTGTAAACTGTAACGATTTTAACGATCTGCAATTATTTTTAGATAGAAATACTGTATAGGGGAAGGTAATCGCTCATAGATGGCGTTATTTCTAAAAGTAAAACGGATTTGGTCGTAAAAATAAAACTGAAATAAATTGTAAGTAATAAGTTAAATCTACGATCAAATTGAACAGATTATTAAGAATGATTGAAAATTTATTAATACGATATACCATGTGCATCTCGGTAGTACGCGTGAGTAACGCTACGAAAGCGCTCCTGCCCCGCCGTGTCCCAGATCTGAAGCTTCACCTTGACGCCGTCCACCGTCACTACCTTGTTCTGCAACAGATGGCGCCATGAGTAACAATATTAACATCATGTTAATTATTTATAATTTGTTATATATTCAAGTGAACAAAAGTCACAATACATTATGATGCCAAAATATAATTCGTATTAACATTTTTTCACAATAATGAGCGATTACAATTTGGTTTTATGGCACAAAAACAACACATGTTTTGTTTTTAATAAAAAATAAATAAAACCTTGAACGGGCTATATTTTTGAAATAATTTTATATCATTGTATTTGAGCATAATTCCAGTTTTCAGTCGTTACATATTTTATGAAAAGGCAATAACATCATCATCATTCTCATGAACATTTTTTACAAAAAAACAAACAAAGTCTATACTAGTAATAACTAATACGATTAAACCAAAAAAAACATATAATTCCCTAGCTGTAACAATCTAAAACGAAGGAAAACACGTTTTTACATTAAGCTATCCCGTCGGAATTAATAGCAGTCGGCGACAGATGCTATAAATCACCCGACAAAAACTGGAACCAAAAAAAAATTCTACGTATCAATAAATCAGTCAGCGATGGAGTCTGTTCACAGCTGGCTAGGGGCGTGCTTAGCGCACGAAGCAGACCAATAGCGGTGCGGGTACCAGGGCAACAGCAGTCGTGAGTGGCCCGCGCAGAGTGAACCCTTGGTTATTATTACTTAATTGCTTTTTTATTTTATAATGCGGCTTTCAACTAAAGAAATATCAACCAGCCAGATATTTTTTTATGACAGCTAATAATACTTTTTGAAGTCACAAAAAAGGTTTCATTCGTTAAGGAAGAATGCGGTTTTAAAAATTGTCTGGAGTTTTTCTATGCTTGGTTTTTTTTGAATAAATCGGATACATTGTCCTAATTCGTTTAATTTAAACCGTTGTAACATACGTTTATATATCTAAATCTATTCCTTTGATTCAAATCTTTTTAATGTTTCGTTTAGCACCTTTGTGTTAACAGCTAGAATTGACATATAGAAGAATTTGTACTGAAATTATATGTATAATACAGTATCGCATATAATCGATATTTTAAGGAGTTCTAAATGGAGTGTAGCTTGGGTTGCAGTGATACCCGAAAGTCGATGCCAACAGTAGATATATAGTTGCCGGCGAGGAACGTGCCATCGCGAAACCGCACCAGCATGCAGGTCTTGCCCACGCCACTGTCTCCGAGCAGCATCACCTGGAATATACGAATAATGGCGTCATTAAAAATGCTTTAATCTACGACATTTATTATTGAAATGATATTGTGTAAAGAATTCATGAAGTATGTATAGTACCCAATTGCAAAATCGCTTTCAGAATCTCTAAATGTGCTTTAAGTATAGATTTTTAATAAGAAATGTATGTAGGTCTAAGGTGTTGTATGTAGATATGTTTAAAAATATGGTTAACCCGTTCTTTCTCTATGAATAGAACAAAGATAGTTATATAATTGTATAGCTGAATTGGCTGAGCAAGATAAAACAACTAACCTTTCCAAACACATCAAATTTATCTTCCTGTTTGTTCTGCTGGTCCCAGGTGTCCGTGGGCGAGGGGGGCTCGCTGTGCGGCATCACGCCTGCTTCTTGATCACTCTTATCATCTTCCTCTCTCGCGTCTGGCAGGTTCCTTGCCCATGTCGGCCGAACCCGTCCTATAACCACTCTCTTCTCCATCGGTCTGTTATCCGATGCGTTTGGGTTCCACATAATTAGTATACACTTAGCACATCTCTTGACGAAGTTTTTTGTTCACTAGATTTCAAATTCACTGTGTCGTTAATTCACTTATTGCCTACATTAGATCATTACACTTTTGAATTGAAAATAGATAATTAAAACAGTTATCTGAAATATGATATGTTTATAGAACTAATTCAATTTTCTACATTGAATGATCACCGCTAAGAATACCAAATTTTTCGTTTTTTTTTTAATTTTCAAACATATGAAATGGCTGATCCCGGTTTCCGAGTAAATTGTGCCAAGTGATGAACAAGAAATTTAATGCATTTAAAGTTAATACAAAGAAGAAGTGAATATAACAATAAAAAAAAGAAAAAAACAATTCAAATTTTGAACAGTGGCCGACCACAAACAAGCCTATATAATAAAAGGTAATTTCAAATTTATTTTACGTAAATTGTATTCGCGTAATTTTCATTTACGTTTATAAATTGTCTACATACAAGTTTGTATTTAACAAACGTGAACGATAATCTTATTAAATGACATGTAAAGAGATATTGAGGTTAATTTAAGGTAAAACGTACCGTTTGATGTAGTTATTATTTGGAAATGGAATTACTTAGCATGTTATGCCTCAGTCAGTTTTAATCAAAAAGGTCGGCGTGTATTGACATTTTCCAGGCAACATTAATTAAATCGTCTGTAATTTGCGTGGAGCAAATCTGGAACTTTGTACTACGTCATTAAAAATTAACAAAGTAACTGAAGATTGTTTAGTTATATTCATTTTATAACAAAATTGTTATAAATGATATAGTTAACGATAATTTGTTACATAGCTCATTAAAAACTAAGAAGACGAACACCAGCGCGACCTCTAGTGACAATCTGGGTGTACCAGACTCTTCCTATAATCCAAAACCTTTTTTTTATTTTCTTTGTTAAATACTGTAGATGTATTTTTGTTTATTATAAACAGTATTTTACTTTATTCATTATTGGCGACGTATTTGTGTTTGTTCTGTTCATTTATAAAAGACGACCTTTTAAGCTTTTAAGAATTCAAAGCTTTTATGTCTTTGATAAAAGCTCGTTTGAAGTGTGGCACAGATAATTAAGTTTCGTGTTATAATGTTACTTAATACCACTGTAGAGGGCGTTCGATATCGCTTTATTAACGATTCCATATTCAAAAAATATAATTCACTCTCTAGTGTTTTGTTTTATTAAATTTCACACGTTCTCTCAAATGATTACTAGCACGCATTGTTTGAAGTTTTGAAATTGTTTGATGAATATTTTGATCAAATAAATTTGTCAAAAAATTTGATCCTTTACTTGACAATTCGTTGAAATGGTTAGAAGTAAGAGGGAATGTATTTTCCTTTTTATATTAAAAAAAATAGGTTAAATACATATCAGTAAAGTGATATTTTCCCACAATTACTAATGTTTATATAAACTTCAAAGGCTTTGAATATTACTTGAGTTACATATTTTCATATAAAAACAATAACAAATGATTATTGTTTTAGGCACGGTGCGTATTCATAACGAATTATATTCACAGGTAATTGACTATAATTTATACATATAATCAAAGTATAGTCTATTTATAAGAGCATTTGATTAAGGATATTATATCCGATTAAGTTGTCGGGTGATCGAATCCCGCCATGCGACTATATCGTAAACTACATTCTAGCACAAGACTACAGATTAATGGACTATTTAAATGACCTTTAAACGACCTTAGATGTATCAGGTGGTTATTCAGGTACCAAAATAATACGTAGTTATATACACAAGTAATAAAAATTAATGATTTCCAATTCAAATAACAAGTCAAAGTTGTGAGCAGACGGTCGTCCGGGCGACGCGTTCCGATCGGCTCGCGTTTGATTTTATTTAATGAGAAAACTTTTTCTATTTGAACTAGTCGAATAGCGATTTCATGCGCGATGCGAATTCACAGTCAATAATTATTACTTTTAAAAACTTTTAATTCCTATTTTCAAGCTAATTTGTACCTTATAAGTATGACGTTAAGCTTGCAAATAAGATTTGTTAATTAAGTCTTCAAGAGACACGTATTCAAATAATATTGTCTCCGTTCTCCTCATGGAGAATAAGTAGGAATTACTATAATTTCGCACAAGTCTACACTTTTGTATAACACGACACTTTTGTATAAGTCGATTCCTGTTCAATTAAATTGTCACTGACTTTGTAATGCTTAAGGTACAAATATACAGATGTTCATATTCTGTATTAAGTTATAGATTATCAGTGGGTTAATTAAATGAGTAATCAAGCTTATAGGGTAGCAAGGAAATTAAATGCTTTGTTGCAATACCGCTAATTATCAACTGTTTAATATCGCTATGCAGCTGTTCACACCTGCGGAAGTTATTGCATGACAATCACCTGCTCTGATACAGAATATAACATCAATTGTAAATCATTATTTGTATATAATATACTACTCAAGAAGTGAACGACGGGTCGCGACCGCGCTATAGTACCAATCCCACTCACCTCGAAGAAGTGCCCTCGTTGAGCTCGAAACTAAACGGTACCGACACCGATTTACACGTGAGTTAAGACGTTTTTATAAGTAGCACAATGAAATACGACGACGCAGCGTGGGTAGGCCTCCCGCAAGATGGACCGATGATCAGGTTAAGTTTGCGGGAGCATCCTGGATGAGGGCGGCCGAGGGCCGATCGTCGTGGCGACCTTTGGGGGAGGCCTACGCTAAGCAGTTGGCGACGTGTACCTGATATGATGATGATTACAATGTAATGACTCACGAAAGTTTTAATAATTTAGTATATAATATACTATCTCGCGGTATTACAAAAAAATGCCCACGTCTTCCAGAACGTTCCACGTCTATTCAAATGTTAGCGACGTCAGTTTAGCTATTCTGGATATGTCGTAACAAATATCCATCCATATAAACTTTCGTATTTGTAAATATGACTAGTTAGTGTGGAATTGAAAAACAATAATACAGTAAGCAGGCTAATCATTCTTTCTCTCGCAAAACAAATTGAATCTATACTTATGTGAAAAAAAATCTTTTCGATTTTGAAAAATTAAAGATGACAATGTTAACTATGAATCTAGGCAGTGTACATTTTTTTTTGAAATTTTGTATTTGTCAATAAAAATAATTGTTTTTGAAGGTGATGATGCTTTCCGTTTGATGGAACGCGTAATTAAAACGTCCGCCCGCCGCCCGCCGCCCGCCGCCGGCCGCGTCATGTGCGCTGCAAAAGCTTTTAAACGAACACTCGCTAATTAAAAATAAAATTTCTGTTACATCCTGTATCGTGTCACTGAAGCTTGTAAATTGAAAATGTAATCGAAGTTCAATGAAAATTTTAATTTAAACTTTAACAAAAGTTGATTGAAGTTCTCAAAACTCTTAAGTTTAGATAACAAAAGTATTCAATAACTACCGCACTCACAGTGTTCTCAGCGACTTCCTCAGGGACTGTTAAATGAAAATTTATAAATCGACATTGAAAGACATGTAATTCAGATGACATTTACGAAATCTAATTATCTAAAAGGTCAAGAAAACGATTTCCTGTAAAACGTCGACGCAATTATAACGTAAATCATCTTTAATTCACCAGGGGTGAACAGACGTGATAATTTTTATAACATTTGAATCGTGTATAATTGGGGAGCTCGAGCGTGGGGCGTCTTCCCTCCAGGTGGACCGAGGACTTAGTGCGGACGGTGGGAAGCCGTTGGATGTGGAAGGAAAACAGCATAATGTGGAACGTATTGGGGAGGGTATTGTCCAGCAGTGGGCTGACAAAGGTTGATGATGATGCACAATGGTAAACATGACATTGTGTTGTGATATAAATGTAAACCAGCAGTAACTTTTAACGATGATATTGTTAACTTGTTAAGTTATTTATCGACGGAGGCGCCATCTTGTAGTGTGCGAGGAAGAATTTATTAGTGAACATAACTTTGTTACAAGTTACATACTTCGGTATCACTTCACTCGTTTACCTTAACACGGAAATAACTTGCGAAGTTTGTAAATACTCTTTTTTTTGTAATTGTAATAACACATATCTAACAAAGTTGTAAACTGTATTAAAGAATTTAAAAAATGGTGCTACAGGAAAAACGTTTATGTAAACAAAATTTTACTCTCCTATTTTAGATCTAAGATGAACTTTATATGAAAGAAAAATTTTATTTCAATTAGCTTATGTAAAATTCGCAGTGTTTCACTTAAACAAAAATGCGCTGTCCGCCAACTCTACCCTTTCTCACAAATTGACGAATGAGGAGCACAAAAATCGGCATAGTAGTAAAAAGTAAGTGTGTAGACGACGTTGGTATCAGACATCTGTATGCCAATTTTCAAATGTCTATTCAAAGTTCAGTAATGACAATGATCAGTCAGTCGATGTCTTTTTACATCTAGCTCTGTATAACAAGTTAACAACCACGTGTATTAAATTTTACATCTTAAAATAATAATGAGTAAAGCCACGAACAAACCCCCAACACAAAATGTTTGCGGCCCTAAACTTCCCTTCGACAGCTGTAAACAACAAACTTTTATTAACTTCTCAAGTTTTAATTACCGCCCATATTGAAGACAAAACATTAAGCGTAAAGTTATGGTTGCCAACAATCTCACAGAGCCTGACGTATTTTTATTAATTACCAACCAAAATGTTCCTTTTTTTCTTAAACAAACGAATAAGACTTATGATAAACTCTGAACTTTCCCATCAATAATATGATAGCAGTGTGTAATTAAAAAAATATGATACGTAAAAACTGTAAAGGTCGCTTATAAAGTAGTAAAATATTATATACACAGAAAAATCATTCTTGCTATAAACTTGAAAAATCAAGTTCAATTTATCGATGATGAGAAAATGTTTTGAAAGAGGTGACAGCCCTATGCAAGAACTCAAATCCCAGACAGAGTTAAATGAAACTTAACAGCAATTTGAAGAACTTAATGAATGATTAAGAATTATCAGCTTTATAAGAAGCTGAGGAATTAATGTACACTCTCGCTTTTAAACAAAACATACTTCTTACTTCTTTATGTAAAGATATATTGAGAATGGCTTTACATATATATTGAGCTTAGTACATCATATATTAGCTGTATATAGTATATACATATATTTATTGAATCGTGTCTTATGTTGTTAAGAGGCTGCTCTTCGTGTTACGCAGAAAAAGACGTTAAAAAGGATTTTTAGATTCCATTAAAAATGAAAGTATGTCATTAAAAATATAAAACATAAATACAAGACATAATAAGGAAGATTAGTTCAGCTTGTTTCGATAATTAGGTAGACATCTGAGGCAGCGCTTTCAGTAAAGCGCTTTAGGTTGCGCCGTGTTTATTTCATAGTTAGCGATTTAATTAGTCAAGATTACTGGGCCCGTGATCGTATACAAGCATACTGTGACCTTGTGCCCCTTACTTCAAAGCGTAATATAAACGTAGATTAAGTACATTAAGGTGGGCAACGCATTGACAGCATCTCAACTGGTTGTTGTCTATGGACAGCATTCGCTATTTATATTTATAGATAAACCAGGTGGGGTAGGTATAAAAAAGCCTTATTTAAAACAGCTTATAATTTACCCCCAAATTATTTAGTGAAAAAAGTGTTAACCTATAAAAAAATCCTGTATGTTAAACAAAAAAATATTAAACTACTATTTTTCGCACTTTTGATACAAAATGGCCGTCATTATTCTAAAGGTGAAGAGAACGAAAAAGTTTGGAGCAAATTAATAATGTTACCTAATTAAATTAATGATAATACGAGCATCATTAAGAAGTTAATGTAAACCTTTTGAGATATGATCCGAGATCCATAGAATTACAAGTCTAAATATAAACCATACAGCTACTGTGACTGGCAGCTAAGTAAAGATGTGAAAATATTCAAATAGGCATGACCTTTACAGTAAAGTGCTACTCTTTGCTAACTAATTGGTTTATTGTTCGATATAAGCCGAGTCGCTTTAAAATCATTTTATCCGCAGGCTCGCAGCGCTGCAAGCGCTTTGCCTTTTACGTTGATTATCGATTTCATGATACATCGTGTAGTCGAATTCAATGGAAATGATAAATTATATATACACGTCAAAAATATCATTGTCTATGGATTTCGTTTAGAACATTTCTGCGTTAAAGCCTTTGATTGCAGTTATAAAAGTAACACTTTTTAGTTCGTTTTGTTTTTTTACAGACAATTAGGACAGTTATGTTCCTATACTAGTGTATTTTATATTTTTACTAGCTGACCCCACGAACTTTGTTTCGTCTTAAAGGCAATAAATAAACAGATTTTTGAATTTATTAGGAAATAGAAAAAAAAAAACTTTTTCTACTCGGAAAATAAACCTGTGTATGGGAAGTGGGTAAGGGCTATTTTTAAGGCTAACACGGGAGTTTTTCTAATTTTTCTCACCATTTAAA
Source organism: Papilio gigon (assembly GCA_027563995.1). Classification (NCBI taxonomy): domain Eukaryota; kingdom Metazoa; phylum Arthropoda; class Insecta; order Lepidoptera; family Papilionidae; genus Papilio; species Papilio gigon. Next base: position 2,587,203 of record JAODUI010000027.1, read on the forward strand.
CCTTCCCTAGACCTCCACGAACATTCCAAGACCAAGATAAGATAAATCC
>JAODUI010000027.1:2597094-2607475 GCA_027563995.1 Papilio gigon
CACCGATTTACACGTGAGTTAAGCCGTTTTATAAGTAGTATAGTGAAATGTCTCACGAAAGTTTTAATAGTTTAAAATAAAGGCAGTTGTAAATGTGATGAAAATATTGAATGTAAAGTGTAACTTAATTTTGATTCGGTGCGGAAAAGTCAATAGAATCAACCGGCTTTTGTTTGTGGTTTTTCCGAAGAATGAATTTATGGCGCAGACAAAAGCCGGGACAGATGCAGATCTCGTTAATATTCATAGAGTCCGCGCAAAACAAATTTATGTTGTGAATTCGTAGATATTGGAGCGTAGTCAAAGAATTAAATTCACTTCCCACTTAGAATAATACGACAACCGTCACATTACTAGCTTTAAGCACCTTTACACGTTGAGACAAGATTTATTTGCATTATGAGCGTCAAATCACATTTAATGAAATGCAAGAATTAAATGTCCTAGATTGTTAATGGTTGAGTTAAACGTTCAACCATTCTGCTCTTCAATCTTCCTTATCCAGTCTCGTTATGTGTAAGGTAAGTTTATTATAATTAGAATACAGTCAAAGAACGTAACTGTACGGAAGCGTACAATTTTCATGAGAAATTATTCCGTAAAATAATGAGTCCTTTTTTAAAAGTGTATTCTTGATATTTTTCAGTAATCAAATTACATCAAGTTATCGTAAAACTTTTTGTACCGTCGAAATCTATCCTAATCGAATTTCGAAGAAAAATTACGCGATTGAAAAGGGTTTTCCGCAAATAAATTATAAAGGAGGTCGAAAATGTTTGGGTGCGACTTTTATATAGATTGATGGATAGTCCAAGAAATTGAAACTATAAAAAGGCTGCTGGTGAAAAAGTTCTTAACGATTTCTAATAACCATGATAATCATTTATATGATAGTCATGAATAATTATTTAAATAATACTAAAGCGAATGTTTACGTTGACGAATATTTGTAACTACGTACTAAAACAGCTAAATGGATAGCGCTGAAATTTATCAATTTAGAACATATAGACCAATTTTTTTTTATCCCGCGCGGACGTTGTCGGGGACGATAGCTAACATGGTGGTAGCAACTATTCTATGTTTTTCTTGTTTTATATTAAGCTCTTAAAATATGGTAATAAAACTGTTTTCAACGATTACATTGCGTAGCAGAAAAATCGTTGTTTTTACTTATTAATAACTAGTTATGTTAAACATGTTTTGTGTTATTTTCTATGAGAAATTACGTTTATGTATAAAACCTTTTAACACAATATCTATAACGGTATGCTAATATAGAAGATTATCTTGCAACGCCGAAGCCTCGTCGAACTGTGCGTTCTCCATTGTAAATCTAAAAGCGGATATTCGGAACAGGCAAGGCTTTACAGGAAATCGATGACACCCTTTGTGCAGTACATCAATGGAATGCGAACGTTATTAGGCTTCGTGGGTACTATTCTAATTGCTCTACGTTTCAATATAATGTACCAGGAAATTTGAAACGAATAGACTTAATTATAGGCTGTGAAAAGGGTATTAATTATTACCTATATAAAGTAGATATCTATAATATCGGACAAAGATAAAACCTCTGTTTTACATTGCAAAGTCAACTTCGATTAAATCAGCTGACATCGGATTAAATATTCAAATAATTCGCACACAAATCTGTATTCACAATTCATTTACATTAATCATTTAAGAGTGGGAGTAGACAATAAAATAACAATTAAGTGGGCATTGTTAATTGCTCAAGGCTTCGAGGGAAGTTAGCAAATTAGTTGCGTGGCGGAGTGGACGCCGGGACGCCGAGTCGCGCTTTGTTCGGTTTCGCTCCGGTCGGCACGATTACGACTAACAAAGACTTCACAACCTTGTCGCATAGAGAACACCTCGCACAACTAAATTTAATTTAACTTTAAATAACTGCGAGTTAAAAGAGAACAGACAGGATTGGCTGACTGAGAAAATGGAGCTTTTGCCTCTTACTCTTTAAAAAAAAAAACACTAAAAAAACGAAACTGAAATTCTTCTTTCTCAATTTTTAAAGATTCTTTTATTATTACTTACTAGGAAAAGTGGCACCATTATATACTAAACTATATTTAATATTCACTTTGATACTATATTCAAAGAGAAAATAAGTCGGCTGAATATATAATTTCGTTCAGATTAATTCTTTTGTATCTATTATTAAAGTACTTTAAAATCTATTTACTTTTATGTACAAGATTACACAGGTTTTTAGTGCACAGTTTGAAATAAACAGTCGGATTGTACAGTTAACTGTAGGTGTGTAACAGCCTGTAATACACCCACGCAAATATATTTTATATTTCCAATACAAGATCGTCGTCGGTATGGACGACTCTTGTTTCCAGTTCAACAACTCAAATAAATGAAATCGAAGTGAGAACGATGATTCGAAATCGAGTAGCGTAATAAAGGAAATTACCGTCGAGTTCTTAGCGAGTCAGTGAGAAGGGCTTATTACGACTTCCGACAAATAGAACTCGTTATATTGGATACAGCTGGGTTCTTACTGTTTTTTTTTATATTGTAAACACCTGTGATAGCATAGATTTTTACAAATAATAATAAACACGTTGTTTTTTTCTCTTTTATCCTAAACTAAGAAAATTTGAACTTCCGTACATGTTATTTAATTTAAAAAAATTGTAATTTTTATAAGAGAATATTGAGCGGCTGTATACTACTTTTAAAACGGCTTAACTCACGTGTAAATCGGAGTCAGTACCGACTAGTTTCGAGCCCATCGGGGGCTCATTTTCAAGGTGAGTGGGAACGGTACTATAGCGCATTCGCGGCCTGTCGCTCACTCACTCAGTCTCAGTCAGTTACAGGTGAGTTAAGCCGTTTTATAAGTAGTATAGTGAAATGTCTCACGAAAGTTTTAATAGTTTAATTGAGCGGCGGGTTCACCTCACACATACTTACTGCATCAATTGGTTTATTTACTACAATAGTTTTTCATATTAATATTGTCTACAATATTCACAAATAATAATGAATATAACCTTGTTATGTTGTTTTTCATTTCGCGGCAAGTCATTTTACATTTTTATTAAATGGAAATTGGAACTGCCTGTATTTCGTATGTAACAAAACGGAAAAAAAAATAGTTATTGCTTTGGTATTGAGCGACGTCACGGCGCTCGCAAAGCCTTTGTTTTGTACAGAGAGTACGTGTCAATTTCGCCAGACCTTTTGAATTAGTTCCACATCAATGCATGAAAAATGTTTTTGTCCCCACAACAATGAATATATCAACACGAAGAATTTCATGTATTTCATAAATATTGACAGTGCATACGTGTCGGTGAGTGCCCATTGCCGAAACATGTAAAAATACATTGTTCACTCTGCAAACTGAATAAAAAAATCTACAGTCCAAATACTTCGCCAGCTCATATAAGTGCTCAAAGATAGGTCCGGAGCCTACTCATTACTCTTAGTTAACCATGCTAAGCAATGCGGGTCGGTTGACTTATACATTGTAATTTATTTGCAGATATATACACGTTTAATCTCGATGTTTTCCTTTACCGAATCGACATCATAAACATACTAAAAAATCTAAAATAACATTGGTGTACGACGGATATCGAACCTTAACATATACTTACGGCCAGATGCGTGATAATTGCGTCAATGGTGCATTAGTTCGCTATTTAGTCGAAACATTGAAAATATCTTTCGCAAAGTTGAGTAAATCTATAAATCTTACAAGTGACTTCAATCCTAACGATACGATTTACATCAGAAACCGATTTACGTTATCATTAATGATTCAGAATTAATGATAGCGAATACCCTTTTCTCTGAACGTTGTTTTAAATGAAACGGCCCTAAGCTTCATTCTGTCACACAATCATTAAATATAAAATGGCGAAAGAAATGGGTTAATGTGCGATTTTCTTTTATATTGCTAAGACAATGTTAATGAAAAAAAATCTTAAAGTTAATAAAAAATCGACTATGATATAAAGAAGATAAAATTTAAAACAAAGCCAAAAATTGTATTGTATTAACCAGTTACAGTAACCCATTGTTTCATTAACAAGTTTTTAAATAAAGAAAGCTATGAAGTTTTATATTTATGTTCGTATAAAAGAGATAAAGCTGTTCGTGAGAGCCGTGACCGTTCATTGTTAGTGAAACGATTTGATCGCTTCAGGAGTTTCCTGTCTGAAATGTTTTCTCCAAAGGAAGCTATCAAGTCTTACTGGCGCAATAAAATAACACGGAGCGATGTTGTAATAAATTTAAAAAGCCTACAAACTGTCTTGCAACTTGAATCAAAATAGATAGATATAATCATTATAGATAGATAGATATTATTATAGATCTAATTGACATGTTCTTATTTTACTAAAAAAAAAATTAACTAAACTATTAGTAGATTTTTTAACACAATCATTCCAGGAAAATTTGAAGAAAAGGTTTGCTAAGATATGGTTAAAAAAATAATCAAAGGCCGGAATTCGAACTCACGAATGCTAGATCTATAGTCCGTACCCTTAACCACTAGGTTATTGGTGTTTCAATATTATTTATCTAAATACGTAATTAATCTTTATAATGTTATATCTATAATTCATAATTAAATCTGGAACGTAAGTGTTGTGGAATACAAATATACAAAGGCAAATATATTCTAGTCTGGTAGAGGTTCATTGACATTGGAGAAATGTGAAAACCTCCAATATCAAGTTATGAGCGACGTTAATTTGATTGGAACTGGGACGGTGAAAGCTTGAATTAAAGCGAGCTAAAAACTTCGTCAGTCATATGAAGCTCTACTGGTGCTTTACTGAAGTTAGATTTTCTACCGTAAGTTTATGTACCATAAATAAAAAAAAATAATTTCCGCTCGATTGACAAAAAACCAAACAGCCTGTAGTTGTCTACAACGTTTTTTTATGACAAGGAACTTTCTACTACCTACACGACGAGACTTTATTCTTAACACGAAACGAGGGCTAAATCATCCCTAATGCAACTTCCCTGCGGCAAGGAAAAACATGTACTTCTCTGTCGTGTGCACAATTTTGTTATAGGAGGTGGGGTCTAATGGACCCCGTTTCGCACTAATGTCTAATCACGGAGCTGGTCATAACACCTCGTACAGCAGGAACGGAAAGTACGCAAAAGTTTAAAAAAAATACATTATATTAAAGCTATGATACTCAAAATTAACATTGTTGAAATAAACTGTTCAATTATAACTAATTCTATTTATTCACATAGATTTCCATCTTCATCTGCCCTATTAATTTCGTCCTTTTAATTTTTAACATAGGATCTTTTTTAGGAATCAATCCGCATGTTAATGAAAATCTGTTAACGAGGTCAGTACTGTTTGCGTTTTTAAAAAATCAATTGAGCCCCGGCGTCGGTGAAATAAAAACAAAAATTACTTTACAACGAAAGCGTGCGCCGTTACCAAGGTAAAATTCAATTAAAAATTGCTTGTAATCAAATCTGTTATCGATTGAACAGCACTCTAAAAATTAAATCAAAGATTTACTAATCGTTTGAATGGACCTCATTTTATATAGAGATATAGAGACGAGAATAATGCTGACATTTAAAATTAACGGATTAAGTTGATGTTGTTCTGTAAACTCAATAAAATAAATACCTTTAATATAATTTAAATGACTAAAAAAATCGATGTATCAACAGCTTAATTGGTAAGGTTACGGATTACCAGTCTTCGAGGTCGTGGATTCGAATCCCATCATTCGACTTTTGTCGTGACACATATACTAACACAAGCTTTTTCAAGCTTACCAGGAATTGTTACAAGAAATATTACTAAATAAATAAAAATCTACTAATATTTTAACAAAAAAAAACAAAATCTATCTAATCGACTCACATTAAAAAACAATTAAGAATAAACTGGTCAAAGTAAGGATTATGTATGTAACTTTGTAATTATAGACAATTTGTAACATGATAAATTTACAATGTTATTTTATTAACATTTAGAAAACTTTGCTTCCTATCAAAATCCAAGCGAAATATGAAGCTACAACGTGAAAACTATTTCCTTTTGATAAGCGACATTCATCAGCAGTCGGGGAGTGCTCGACGCCTTTTATACAAGTTGCTACCTAAAACACATTTCCTTTCATAATTACCTCGCATTGCACAAAAGCGGAAGCGTGGGGCCGCGGACCGCGCGATAAATGGACAGGGTTTGAAAAATAAATGGGCAATCCTATTACGATATTATTCGCGGAAATTTGATTTTTCTAATGATTTGTATAAACTACATTTACTATTTTTAAGTTCAAATCAACATTTTCAACAAACAGATTCTGGTAAAATTAATCAAAATGTGAACGCACTATTAAGATTTAGTATATAATATAATCTTTAGTGCTGTCTTTTTACGATAGATGGCGACGAGTCGAGTTAATCTTTGTACCACTGGCCCATAATAAAATTACATACATTTAAAAAAAATATTAATTTATTATCCTTTGCAAATAATCCGCCGGCTTGTAAGCCCCAACAGGTGAGACTGTGTCGGGCGGATATTAGATCTTTCCTCCCGCATGTCTGTCACTCTCCAGCGCTGGAACTAGAACACCGTAGTCCTTTTGTTTGGCGCACCGCATTTATTTGCACTAATTATCTTGTTTCTAATAGACATAAGACAATCTAAAATAACATTACAGTAAGAAATAAAACATCGCTGAATTCCACGTGAATTTTTTACACTTTGACTTTTTTTTATTAAGATTTTTTATAGATATATAGACTATATTATTTTATGCGTAACAATTTTCTTCACTTATTAAAAACAGAGTTTGAATTTAAACAACGTTCAGTATCAAACAGTAACCTTGGTAATTGTAATCTCTGTTTACCTCTATCGTTGATGGGCGTAAGTGCTTAAATATTTCAAATGCCCTACACAACATTAGTCGCGTGAAACTCAATGAATACAAATGAGTCCACGTCAAAAGCAATCAATAAACATTTTGCATATTCAATATATTGGATTTAATGAAAATTATATATTAAATTATATAGAGAATGTATTGAATGAAAAAAATATCAGACATTGATGTTAGATAGAGTTATGATTTGAAACGAAATGTTTGGTTTAATATGAAACCTTCATTTCGACATATCAATTCACTAATTAAAGGTTAAATGAGAAAATAAGTATCACTAACACCTTTTTAATTAATCTAATTATTAACTACATTTAAATTCTTGGACAAGTTGTTTTACGAGAGAACGAGGCGAACAGGGATACCGAAGTGGTCTCCGGCGCCCATTTGTTTCTAGCAAATTTTATGTTCAAATACAGTTAACAAAAAATATATGAATGGGAGTTAAAACTCTATATGAGAATGTGTTTTTTTACATTTTTGTAACAACAATAAGCAGAGCAGAAAAACAAAAAATAAATAACAGACTCGGTGTCTTGGACGACGCTCAATTTCAACTTTCGTAACTAACGTTATCTCCCTAAGGCTGTCACGATGTACCTTCATTACTATATAAATAATTCTTTGCTCTACAATATCTTGTTAACATTTTTATGACAGCATAGTACAATATTAAGTTACAGTTAACATACATGTTGTTTTTAAATTAGACGTACCTAAATTATTTCATTTGAGATTTTTTTTTTGTAATTTTAGTGTTTACTTACTTATTATTTATGTCTTTAAATAACGCATACATTGTCGTTAATAAGGTTTAAAAAAAACATTACAGCAAAAATATATTCTTAATATAAGTTGCAATACAGACTTCCTATCTTAACATAGTCTGTTGTAGACGTTTGATGGAACCGATAATTGCCATGTCCAAGCCAGAGTCATCCAAATCCGTATATTATAACTAACATTCATGAATTATTTTACATATAATATAAATAATACGTCTAAATATATCTGCTAAAACTTAATCGTGGAAGGATTGGCTATGATTTTTTTTTTATTTTTGAAGCAAAGAGGTTTTGCTTTTTGGAAAATTAAATAAAATAGCATTCTATTGGAGAATGTATATGATAATACAGTTAACGTGCCAGTCAATTAATATTAGTTCTTATGTGAAAAGTCAGAAATCGTAATTCAAAAATGAATCGTAAATTTTCTTTTGTTATAGTAGGTATTGAATTTTGTATAAGAGATTCCGATCGTTCCGTACGTCGTTCAAGTAACAATTTCGTATTAAATTTCATATATCTCAATTAAAACTGAAAATTGCTAGGAGTAATTAATTTCTGGTACGTCTTGATAATTATCAAAGCAATTACTTTCTTGGTACAGAATGACTTATCAGTAACATATACTACGATGTGTATATTATATGTATATTATAAGAAATATATCTATAATTAACATTAATTATAAATCGAAAACATTTACCTTAGGTAACACTTATTATTGTGTAAAAAAAATATTAACAAAAAAATTTAGATTAAATAAAAATGTTTTATAAAATGAATAATATGAACATAAAACACTTATTTGAGGATAGATGACTGGTGCGCGTAACACGAAACTTTTCGCGGGAAATCAACCGGCGAGCGTCCCGAGGGAGCGGCGGCGTGGCCCGTCATACAGCGACTGCTCGTAAATCCTAGACCGCTCCTGAATTCCGTCTGGGGACGACCCCTCCGCGCGACCCCGCGTCCCCCGTTGCTTCTGCAACCGTAGAGATATCAGCCGATCCGATATAGCTAACGCAATTAATAATTATAATATACAAAACAGCATTATTTAGTAAATTAACTATGTTACTGTCACTATTAATTAAAAAAAAATAGACATAGTATAATGTTTACCCTTGGATGTTTATAACGGAACACGTGAGGATCGGATTTAACGCTTGATATAATTAGTACCAAAGATAAGAAAAAAATCCGAATAAACGGTAAATAACAGGCACATTAAATAAATTATCTTGCTCTGTAAATAATAGAGTTTACATTATTCGTTAGGTTTTAGAACTGATATTTCAATATAACCTAATTTAATCGAAAACAAAAGAATTGTGTTCTCGGCATATGAATGTAATTTATTCGCTTCCAGACCATTATGTCGGGATCGTCGAAACTAGCTCACTATCTTATTACGTTAAAAGACAAAAACCATCAATGTCTTAGAAAAAGTATATATTCTCACAAACGAAACCGAATAAAATTGGCCTTCCGTACTTAAGCCGTTCTCTTTTTATTTTATCTAAGTAATCTTAAGTTACACTTTGAAAGGGCCCGTCCTAAGTGTACAAGGCTTCATACTGTAAGAAATTGCGAGAGAATAAATATTTTACTTAGTGACAGTAAATATTTAAATAATAGAAGAAGAAAACTTAAAATAAATGATGTAAAATGAAGATTGTTATTGAGTAAAAGCCTTCCTTCGACAATTCGTGAGTGGAGATGTAAGTCTATGTAAATAGCGCTTTGGATTTCGTCTTAATAATTATCTGATGAGTTTGGTTAACTCGGGTTACATTATCGGATTAAACCCGAGTTCTCCGAGTTAGTACGGTACTTCGGGATACGATTAATTGATGACTTTAGACCTTTGTCGCTAGATGTCGTTAGTTTACAATGTCGAGTTTACTCGAACGCGACAATGTTGTCATTATGTACAAACTACGGTGCATTTATTTTGATAATAGATAAGTGAACGTTGTATATTGTTGACACGAGTACATATGTAAATAATTCTACGTTTGTTTATACTAATGTAACAAGTTTTCAATAGCTGTAGTTATGTTATAGCCCAGTAGGTGGCGTTAGTAACATAAATAGTCACTTAGGTCTCGCAGTAGGGAGTAATTTTACTCCGCTATTTTATAAAAGCATTTCAACTCTATAGAAATTTAACTTTCGAAACAAGCAAACGTAATTAAAATCAATTCAAAATTACCCAATTAATTGTTTTATAATTATGTTTAACGCTTTGCAATAATTTTCAAATTCTCAATTCCTTGTCATCAGATTTCAAATTAATGAATCTGTAAATTTGTAATAAAACATTTTGAAAAGCGATCCATCATTGCGCGCCGGAATCGAAAGCCGGCGAAAACAAACATGGCGTCGGCTTACGGCTTACGGATCAAAGTTTAAGTAATTAACTTGTAAGTTAACTTCGCTCCGGTTATATTTGAGAAGCGGGCCTTCACGAAACTAATATCCGTTTGCTGTAACTTAAAAAAAAGTTCAACGCATTTTTAATATTGAATTTACATTATATAATATTCAACTATTAAAACTTTCGTGAGACATTTCACTATACTACTTATAAAACGGCTAACTCACGTGCAAATCGGTGTCAGTACCGACTAGTTTCGAGCCCATCGGGGGCTCATCTTCAGGGTGAGTGGGAAC
>JAODUI010000027.1:2613745-2624459 GCA_027563995.1 Papilio gigon
CAATACAATACGTCAGCCGCACATTTAATTGAACCTATTCAGGAGCTATTGATTTTCATTCGTTCCTCGTGATCGCTTATCTACCTTAATTTGTTTCCTCGTTTATTGCAAACTATGATATGATTGTAGCTTCGCCTTGTCAAAATATTTATCACATCATTTTTTAATATTCCATTATATTTGAATTGATGTTTAAGGTTTAATACAATCGCTTGGGCAGTAGATTCTTTGAGTAATTAAGTTAGATATGGAGGTTTAGAGGAGTTTTGTAGAATGTTTGAATGAATTCATGCAATACGCCCATATTTAATCTTACCCATATTAAAAAAAACATTTTTAATCTCGTATAGAGTAAGGTTTTTGATGTGACATTTTATGAATCTAAATTTAAAATTATTCCGGACAGAAATTATTAATCATATATCAACAAATATCAAATTATGTATAATAAACTAACAATTTTTACTTTTTTTTCATCGTTTATTGCTGTTTTTATTTCATAATTAAAGTTTATCTTTAATTCGTGGAAATAAAAAAAAACTTGTCACTATCAAATTTACAAATTACTTAGATATTTTGTAAAACGGAAAATTAATGTTTTAGAAAAAAAAACAATGTTTTAATAATTTTACGTAACAATACGTGTGTTAATAATGCAATTTCCATCAGTTAACTGAAACAGACCAGTTTGTTAAATACGTTAGGTAACTTAAAAGTAAAATGTACTTACGCTCATTTCTATTTACCGGGGAACCTTCGGAAACATTGAAACAGTCGCGTGAACACACTATCATAAAATATCTCGCGATAACCGGACACGCAACATGTTCTCAATGGCACGGGCGTCACAATAAGAGATCGCTGGATACAAAAGTAAATTGAATGCCAAATTCAACATTCACGCCCACACACACGAAATAACACAAATACACATTACTTATATTCAATTACAATATTTCAACAAGACAAGACATGTTCCGTGCGGAACGCAATGTCCAAATTTTGAGGTTATCTCGCGGATCGGTAGCTGAAAGGCACATTGCAGAGAAAACCACGCGCCTAGGGTTGAATTTCCCTCGTTCCGAAGTCTTGTATGTGTGCGTTGGTGGCAGTAAAAGTACTCGTGTACAGGAACTATGTACCTACGCCTGTGTGCGTAAGGTCAACCAATGATACCGTGGTAGTGTGCGTGAGCGTTATCATAAACGGAAATGAATTTCCCGGATTTATCTAAAGATATTTCTGACGATTTTTTTTTAATATACCATATTTGGTTAACATGTATAATTTGTACACTATACTTTAAAACAACGTATGATTTTGCAATAGTAAGTTTATTTATTTATAATGTTCAAATTGCAAATAGTTTTTCTGATGCATCCATGCCAGTAAATATCTTCTCGTAATGAACATGTGTAGAAGCTAATGTACTTCCCATACATCTGTAGTTATGGCAAAATTTCTTACTACATAATAACAGATACAGTAATTATAAATTATTTTTTAATACGAGAAGGATAACGAGCGCCTAGATCACAAGAGCGATCATCGACGCCCATGGACACCTGCAATACGAGAGGAACCACAGTTGCGTTGCCTTTGAGAGAGAGGGACGCTCGATTCTTGAAGGACCCTAAGTCGCATTGGTTTGAAAATACCGCCGAGGCCACACCGTTCCGCAACGCGGCAGTGGCGTAAAAAAAACTATTTTTTTTAATATATCTATTTTGAGAGTAAAACTTTAAGATATTCAATAATTCTTTGACCGTGGAAAATGTATCTCTTGTGAATCAAAATTTTCGTATAGATCAGTCCGCGACTGAACTCGGGATGTTTGTGCTACGTCATACAATTTTAATTAAAACACACATAAAAAATGTAAAATAACGTATTCAGAATTACATACAATGAAATATAGATGTCACACAACATTTTTAGAGCATTCGGCATTTACAGATGTGTGTAATCAAGTTAACAAATGATTTTTAATTAGTACAAAATTACTGCTGATTACAAAGAAGCTCTATTACGTATGAAATAGAGTTGAAAATCAAAAAGTATCTTGTAACACAAGGGTGTGAAAGGAAAATGGCAATTATGAATGTTAGAAAGAGAAGAATGCTAGTGTTGAATATTCTCTGTGTGTGTGAAGACATGGCTTGTCATTAAATCGTATCTTTCTTTATGAAGATAACCATGTTATCATATTTCTAAATGAGATTTGTACATCTTTTTAATAATTCTAAGTCTTGTTTAAGTAATAATATTTTTTATTTTTTTGTGATTTTTGAAAAGGGACTCTATTTCTAATGGAATAGATTCTATTTTTAAAAACGATCTTTAATATAATTAGCTACAAGTAATCATTCAAAAGCTGTCCATGTGTATCATCAACGCGTTGCCATGCGCGTTGCCTTCGATCGATGAAAACCTCATTTGTTGTTGTTCCGTCCCTCTCGCACGTGGTGCGTCTCGCTCTCTGTCAACGTGACGGTCGACGTCACAACTAGAGGACGTCACTCTTGCAAATCGTTCACATACATTCTCATAGATGGCGTTGCTAGTCCAGTTTAAAGGTCACAAAATTATTTTAGTTCGTAATTTTCTTATTTTTATTAATGAGGATCATCTCTATTTGTATAGAAGACAATGCTTTTAAAATATAAGGGTTGTTGCATACGGAGGAATTATTGTGTAAATATGATAAATTGCCTATCAGTATCTATTTTTCATTAAATTAAATAATCGCAACTAACAAAATATCCTCATTCACACATTCATTCCTCCAGTTGGAGGGAGAACCGACGATATCGTACGGACGGTTGGAAGTCGTTGGATGCGGAAGACCGCGGACTGTGGAAGGCATAGGAAAAGGCCTGTATCCAACAGTGGGTAGACAAGTTCTGATGATGATGATGTCGAGGATGACATTTAACATCTTCATACTGTATTGTAAATCAATAACAAACAAAAAAGTATCAAACACTCACAGGTGTCAATTAAAATCTTTATTCCCCTCGAAGTTTCTTAATTGAAAACCGATTATTATTTTCATCACAATAGCCGGAAGTACGGGCTGAATGCAGACGTTGCTGCGGGCACAAAAACCATCGTTAAAAAAGATTTAAACAAAAAAAGTCACGATGCATCCGAGCGACCGCCTACCGCAGCCAAAAATAAACCACAAGCACACCTTTACAACACACAAACATATACGACCAGCAAAAACATAGTAACTTAACCTTTATTTCATGTAAATAAAGTTTAAATTACAGTGTTCTATTCTCTAAAGTTCTGTTCTTTACGACCGAGTTATAACGGTCCCGTGGTTACATGTTGTCAGTAGATTTTATTTCCTGAACGCTTTCAAGTTAAACACGGAGGTTTTAAATAACCAAACTCAATTTTTAATTCAAACAACACCTTAATCATAAACTTAATCCAAATTCGATACACGTACATCTTCTTATTTATGCGGAAATTTAGATGGATGGACAGTGAGCAGGTAACTTTAGGTAAGTCTAAAATTGCTTAACAGTTCTGGATGAAATTGGAACAAAGATAGATTACTGTCTGAAATAATGTACAGAATACTTTTTTATATGAGAAGAAGGCAAACTAGCGGAAAGATCACCAAGGTAGTCGTCGAAGTCCATGGACATCCGTCACACTAGAGAAGCAGATCCGTTGCCGGCGTTTGAGAAAAATACGGTCGCTTCTTGAAGGACCCTAAGTCGTACTTGATAGTCGACTAATACTGGGTGCAGATCATCTGAGCATCAAATAAGAGAAACAGCTAATACAAATCTTAGCAGCGCCCACTGTAATTAATACTAAAGCATGTATAACTTGTTGAGATCTCTTTCAATCTATCCAAACCAATGGTCGTCGAACCGTGGCCCGCCGTAGATAAGTGTGCGGTCCGCGAACGAAAATGGAGGATACCGTAATGACAACAGACAATCGTACGCTTTGCCTTAAAATTGAGAGAAGTAGTAATTACTGTCGTGTGTTTGCACCGTCGTGTTGTCATCGTCGTCTTTTCGTAGTGTCCTTCCGCATCCCTATACACCCCGCAACACTAACATTGTGTTCTACGCACCGACTCGTACTATATTCCGATCTGTTGAGATATTACAATTGACAAGCTCAATATCTCAGTTTGATTCTTACGGTTTATATAGAGATATCAGAAGTTACTTTATTCGTCAGAGACGTGTCTGTTCAATGACGCTGAGACTGATAAAGCCCGCTAACACGGTTGTATTTATTAAACGGGGCAAACGAGCGACGGAATTACAAGAGTGATCATAGATGCCCGGACATCTGCAATAGCAGAAGAACTACAGATGCGTTCACGGCCTTTGAGAAAGAGGTCCGCACGCTCAGATGATGAGATTAAATGTAGATGGCTATAAAGTTAAAGGAAGACCGAAGGTGTGCATGGATTGTGTGTAAGATGGGTGTGAATTTAAATATGATTGCATAGAGATTAAACTATTAAAACTTTCGTTAGACGTTTCACTATACTACTTATAAAACGGCTTAACTCACGTGTCAATCGGTGTCGGCTCGGTCGGTTTCGAGCCCCCCGATGGGCTCGAAACTAGTCGGTACCGACACCTATTTCCGCGTGAGTTAAGCCGTTTTATAAGTTGCATAGAGATGTACGGAGGAGTATTACATATTGCGCCGACGTGTGTAAGTAAAAAGACGGGTTGATGATGACATACCTCCAGTGTTAAATGAACAGTCGAACTGTGCATTCAAATCCGAGTGTGTACAGCGGGCTAAGCTAGTCTTTTTTATATTGTTTCGACTGGTAAAGGTGTCAATGCAACCATAGTTTTGTTAATCTCAAAGTGTTACTGTTTTTTTCCGACTTGCAGAAGCCTATAGTCTTAATAGATTTTGTCGACTGAGATATTCCGTGATAGTTTATTCCAGTAGCGTTATGTGATCAAACTTATTTTATTATTTTGTTACTAAGCACATTCACAGTTCTACAATTTATATATCCCATATAAGTTGTTTTGTTACTTAGGAACCGTACGTTTGCACTCTCATAAGGTTCACGATATTAGACATATTGGTCTTCGGTTTTGAAACATCGGATTCTACGATAATTCTTGGGTAGTAGTTTTGAAATGAACTGAATGTTAGCAATACTGAAATTAATGCATTTTTAACAATAAAAAATACTTTATCATATCTATCATACTTCTGTGGAAACATCGTGGTTTGCGATAATATGGGGTGAATCGTTCAGTATCTGTTTACCTTTAAGGAAAGAGATCAAAATGGCGTCGGAATACAAGAAAATAGTGACAAATAGGGTCTCTACCTAAAACTGTCACTAACTTATATTAAAAAGTAATTGTGTTTTTTTTTTACTTTTCTCAGCTTGAATATATTTCTTAACATAGTACTCAGTATCTGGACAAACTTGCAATGACTGCAGACACTAGTTTTCTTTGTATCATTTTATCGTATTGCAAATAAATAAATAAAACACGAAGAGTTAAAACAAAGATAACATTTGACTTTTCCTTGGTCGTAATTCTCCTAATTAATTCGCTCATTAGCTTATCAAAGTAATAGCATAGAAAAAGTCACTACGTCGTAAATTAAATTGTAAATCTTTATTAATTATACCTAGTGTTGAACATCGCGCGTCGTCAGTAGAGCGGCAATACAAGGTCACTTTGCGGCAACACGACGCGGGCTGGCAACGCCGCAACACCACGCGAAACAAGGCTAGAAACATGTATCGCATGTATTAGAAAGAGATAAATACATTTCTAAGCACCGTTGTAGAGTGAACAGCCGAAGTGAGAGCTCGTGACCCGCGAGAAAGCCAGACAAGAGTCAAATTAGTAAGGAGAATAAATTAGATAGGATATTTCTACCAAAGAAGCGAAATTAAAGGGTTTCCATTTGTTTTTTCTCTAAATGTATAGTTGCAATACATGAACAAAACTTAAATACTCTTTAGAAACGTGATAACACTACGACACTGTGTTTGAGAAATTTAGGCCTATATTTCCCGCGTCCGATTCCTAGTTATATGTCTTACAACAGTTAAAATAATGATTATACGATTTTATTAAACCATTTTTCATACATTTCTTTTATATTTTCAGTATTTTTAAATAGCAACACTGATTTATTTCTAAAAAAAACTCGCATTATGACAACAAATAAAATAACTATTTGCCGTCGGTGCTTAAATAAGAGAGAAATTAATGTGTTTTTTTACAAAAGACATTTGTCATCATTTAGTATTTTTTCATTTATTATTTGTATAACTATAAAATTTATGTTAAAAACACGTACTTTGTTCTCTTTATAGAAAATATAAAAACAAAACTAATAAAAAAAACCTTTGTATCCGGGAGCAGAGTACCAGGCGCACAGGAAGCGGTAACGCATATTTAGGCCTAAACGACAGATCTGGCGCCATACAGTCGCCCCTCGGCACCTATCACGCATAATTCTTTTTTAACTTTTATTACACAACTAGTTGTTGTCAGTGACTCCGTCTGCGGGAATAGAAAAAAAATAATTACCTACTATTTAATTTGAGACTGTCCTACGTGTATGGCAAATTTCAACGACGTCCATTGAGTAGAAACATGTATCTGTCCATACATAATTTTGTATTGTAACTATAAGACAATTATACAATATTAATAGGTTCAATGTATTTGACAGTATACTCCTCAATTATCCAAGACCTTTGCTAAGAAGCTTTACACCTGCTTAGAGAATGTAAATTTCTACGGCATCAGGTGCATGTTGACTCTCCCTAGACAGTCCAAACATGGTAAAAAAAACACCATAAACGTAGGAAAAATTTTCAACAAGAAATGTTAAAATTCTTTCATAAATACTTAACCTTTGGAATAATTTATTAACAATTTGATGGAAACTAAAAATGCAATTTGAAATTGTAATAATAATGCTGTGCCCTCGGTCAACGCTAACACCTGCGAGGTTTAAAAAAAAGTTGTAGCGACGTCTATACCAAATGTGGTAGACAGTGACATTTTTACATTCATTCATTCATCATCAGCTCACTATACGTCCCCACCGAGGGGCTCGGAGCCTACCCTATTATTAGTCAACCACGCTGGCCCAGTGCGTGTTGGTTGACTTCACACATATCTTTGAATTTCTTCTCCGATATGTGCAGGTTGCATCACGATGTTATCCTTCACCGTAAGAGCGTCGGATAATGTATATATGCAATTCGAAAATGGAAAAACACATTGGTACATGGCGGAGATCGAAACTGGACAATGTCGAGTACGGTCCGGTCCGGTCAAGCGCTTAACAACTGCGCCACCGACGCACTTTTTATATTACGGTGAATAAATTGTGTTATCTTATAACCACTGATACCCATGTACTCAGTGATGCATCCTTCAATGGCGACCCTTGCTCCGTGAGATCCGAATTTAGTCTTGTCTAGTTGACTAATGTGCTATAAGTTAGCTAAGAAATTACTACCTAAACTCGGTCACACGAGAGATCGCTAAACGCCTCCTGGTCCGTCTCCTACCAGTCACTCACACGGATCTCCAGGTCTGCTGCGTCTTGTCAGCAGTATTTCTAAACGTTCAAACTCATCTTCCCTTGTCCTATTTGCTTCTTTCACCATCATATTAGACGTACGTCGCCCAATGCTAGACGTAAGCCGACGACCGCAAGCAACAGTCCTCGGCCGCCTTCATCCAGGATACTCCCGCAAAGATAACCAAAGCATCGGTGCTGCGGGAGGCCTACCAACGCTGTCTTCACCATATTCTAGATCTTGTTCCGATAGCTGCATTGTTGTTTATTGTTATAGATGTTATACCGGGCAACGGTTGGTTCAAACTTGAGTACAAGTTAAGTACAAACTAAGTTAAGATAACATACTAACGTAACTTTTGTCAGAACAAAAGTATCAATTATAATTTTAATATACTAGTTGTAACGCCAGTCGTCTAATAGTCAAGGTTATTGATTTCCGATCACGCTGTCGAAAGTTCGAATCCCGCCTCCGTCTATTGTCGTAAATCATATATCCTAGAACACCTTAGATGCAGCGGTACAAGAAACATTAGTTAATTTAAAAAGAAGTTGCAAATGCAGGTCTTGTATAATTTAAAAATGTAAACATAACTACGTAGCCTTTAATAAGTTTAGAGTATTACGTAAATGTAACATCTAAATCTTAAATCTTAATTCCTAAGTTGGGCCTGTAGTGATGCAGGGGCGTTAGCGCAGGCGCAGCGCCCCTCCCCGGGGCTGGCGCTCCGCCCCGCGCCGCCCTCGCCACGCCCCATCGGGCCCTTCGCCTAAGCCCTCCCAATTTCATAAAGACCTCTCACAAATGCTAAGAAGTCTTACCTTTGTCTCACTCAATGAGTCCCTTGAGGCAAATAAAAAAATGGCGGAAAAAATCGTTTTACGACCTCTTAGAACTGATGACACCTTTGTTTTTTGCATTTTATTTTAGTTTTGTAATTTCGTCATAAATGTTGATTTATTTAAAATTGTTGTTTAAATAAAAAAATATAGTACGTAAGAGTGCTATTTTTTTTTTAAATCGATAAACCGAACAATTTTTTTTCGGTTGTTAATCTCTTACGGATCAATGGTAAAAAGCATTTGTCTATATTAATAATTTAAACATGATTTCAAATATATAGTTTTTAGTACTTAGGTTAAAATATCTCGTTTATTATCCGGGGATAGTCCAGTTTCAGTATCCTTTCCATTCGCACTCCTGAATGACTGAAAAATTGTTAATATAAATCTAAATTAATCTACCGTAGTAAAAAAAAATTAAGTTTAGTGGCCGTAGTTTACTTTGTAGTACAATTTCGAATTACATTTTTTTTCATTATTAAAATAATGCTTTACGTTTTTATAACGAACAAGCAACACCGACTCGATATTCCACTGGGCAGGTGTAAGCCGGGATATTTTGTGCCTATTACATTATCGCCATTTCCGCTCTCGACTGTGTACCAGTATTAGAAACTCGAACTAAATCATAGAAATAAATAAGTAAAAGATTACTTACACCTCAAACGTGCACTGGTTGGAGATGCCAGATCAGTCTGACAGATGTCAGCCAAGCCAACCCATCAAATATATACTTGTCAAAGTGAGATTTCGCGGGACAACCAAGACACGCGACAGCGGCAACCGACATCGGTTTGCTCTAGTCATTTGTATGACACCAAAATATGACCTCAAATATAGAATGACAACCGCCTGTAGTTACACTGTGTTGTGCGAAATCTCAACATTTATCGATTCTCAAACGGCTCAATACTTCAGATCATATAGACTTGAACCATTGAAAATCCAGTCAACAACTACATCGGGAGCTGACATCTTGACTTGGTGTTCAATTATGTTGCTCTCGTTTCCAGTGTTAGAGAAAGAGAGAATGTCCTAGGAGTCCGCTAGACCGCGCATACATACATACCGCCCGCTGACTTATGGTTCATAGCTTGCCGCTTGTAGATCTTAACGTAAAACAGAACTGCGAGTCTTGACAGATCTTCACGTATCCAACTGTCAGTTGACCTGTTTGAGACTCCGCTGATCAATTTTAGTTAAATTACATTGTCTTGTATATACTTTTAATTTTGTTCGAAAGTATTCTATAAGTTGAATATTACAAGAGCCAATTGGATCAATAAAGTTACCTTGGTGTAAGGGGCCCGAGTGAAGCGGGAGTCCAACCCGCGGGCAGCGCGCGAGGGGCGTGCGCGTGGGCGTGCCTGTCCGCTGCCTGCCGCCACACCTCCTCGCCGCTCATGATGCCCTGGTAGCGTCGCGTACTTCTGCCTATCTGACGGATTTGTCTGACATGCTTGACGTTGTTGGAATTGTTTGTGTTGTGTTACGTATGGAAAATTTTGTATTCGAAGTCTCTCTTTATTGGTTCTAAGTTATTAAGTTAATTAAAAATTTATATTTTTAGTCAACGACATTTTGGGGGTTTAGATTTTTAAAACGTATTAGAAACCTTAATTAATGAAATATTTGCGAAAAATAAATGGTGTCACAAAGTAACTTCTTAATTTAATGTTAATATTTATTTACTCTCTATTTTATTAAATTGAAACTTATATTTGAACATCTGTTATGCTAAATGGGGTAGGCAGAAACTCGAGCAAAAGTTGATTTATAAGAATGGAACTCTCCAAAATTCAACAACAGAGGGCATTACTGGTCCAATCTTTGAAGAGTAAAATTTAGATTTTTGTTATAAATTTTACTTCATACATTTTTAATGCAAATGGAAATGAGATTTCATAAACATAATAATTAAACCTCAATATTAATATAGTGTAAGAAGTCTTAAAACGTAAAAGCATACGTTTTTTGTTCACTTTCTGTCTATTCCGTAACTGAAACGTAAATATGTTTTAACCAAGTAACTAATAGGCTTTTTATAATCTGTGACTATAGTTTGAGAATTAAATTTCTAATCTATATGCTTCACAGTTAGCTATTAATGCGAGAAATTATCACGGGTCCGTTCTTCTTCCATTTGAATACTTTTAATAGAGATGTTGTAAAATGTATATTGTGATGGAAAAACAATATTGATTACTTGAAAGTGAAGGTTCGACGGAGAACCAAAGTAGACGGCATAGTTCTCAAAATCTGTAGGCTGAAGTGGCAGTGGGCCGGTCACATCTGT
>JAODUI010000027.1:2625705-2638000 GCA_027563995.1 Papilio gigon
GGGCAGGAAATTGCTGGAGTGGAGGCCACGGTTGAGGACCAGGAGTGTGGGTCGTCCTCCCTCCAGGTGGACCGACGACTTAGTGCGGAAGTCGTTGGATGCGGAAGGCGGAGGACCGCTTACTGTCGAAGGCATTGGGAAATGCCTTTGTCCAACAGTGGGCAGACAAGGGCTGTTAATGATGATGATGATGACGGATATGCTTCAAACGAGATATTGGGCATCGCCAATCCAGAGTTAAATGATCCAGTTAACGGCATCAGAAAGCAAATGCGTCTCTATATACCTAATTTCAATGAAAGTGGGTTTGTACGAGGGACTGCTTACCCACTTGCTTACTCATCATCATCATAATTTCCATTGAAGCGGTTGGTTAGGAATATTGTTGAACAATAGAAGTTTGTAAAATTACAAACGTAAAATGATTCGCGTTTGCGGTTTGATAGTTTCTTCTGGGAATATGTTTAGAATAAGGTATGCGTGTTAAATCTTTGGTGCCTTTGTAATTAAGATAAAAATAAAAACTGAAATTACCTAATTATATAATTTTAAATAATAAATCACTATTATAAAATATCTAAAATAATTACTAGTGTTTGGTATAAAACGCGATAGTCTGTCCCGTTTTAACATATGTTTTCTTATATATCACCAGCTCTTTCCCTCTTAACTTGAGTCGTTAAAGTCGATGCAGTCCATTGGATCTCCAACAGATCGTAAAATATATGACAATGAAAAAAGATGACGGACAGTTTTGCGATAAAAGATTAACTAAAGCATTCCGGAAATTACGTTTTTATTAAAGTTTTTGTAGACCTCCGAACCAAACAAGGTAAGGGATTCTTGTTATTTGGTAACTATCGCTAACCATAGGTATCTAAAACATATGAACTATCTACCTCTATTCGAAGAAGGGGTAGATTTCTATCGAACCTCTTTGATTGTAACCTCGATAAAGAATCAGAAGATCGAAAACGGATGACACTATTATAAGACCGAGCATAGTAATGTTTCTAGTTCAAAGCTGTTTTCTTGTCGTGATTTATGAGATAAATTTTCCGATTAAAAGACAAAATTTTCACTGCGATCACAGTATACGGAAAAGTAGAGAACGATGGGATGGAAAGCTGTACACGAATGCCCATTTTAGTCATATCAAGAAATAATAACATATTTCGTATTTGTTTTATGTTTTTCGCCTTTATTTTAGACATGACGGCAAAGAGATGTATGGAAGAGGAGAAGTATGCTGACGCTACGTAGGGAAAAGAGCAGGTACCCTTTTTTATACGAGAAGGAGGCAAGCGAGCGCCGGTATCACAAATGTGATCATCGACATCTGCAGTACCACAAGAACCACAGATGCGATGTCGGCTTTTGGGAAAGAGGTACGCTCGCTTCTTGGCTCTAAGTCGTATTAGTTTTGAAATACCTCCGAGGCCAGAACATTCCACAACGCAGCAGTGCGCGGCAGAAAGTTGCGCGAAAACCGAATTGTTGTGGAATGCTAGCCATCGAGATGGTGTGGATGGTACTTGGCGGTCTGTGTTATTGTTCTAAATAGTTCTTCGGAATACGCTCCGTGGTGAATGCTGTAAAAAATGCAGAGGGAGCTGATGTCCCTCCGCATGGCCAGGCGATCGAGCCGCACGGTAAGAGTTCGGTCGTTGACGATTCGAGTCGCTCCCCGTTGTATGGTATGTTAGGTCAGAATTTAGTCTGGTAGGTATTCGAGATAGTGTGATTGCTCCGTGACACACCATTCTAGTTTGATAAAGACTAATGCGATGAAGACAACCGACCTTTATTCGATATAATTGAATGTATTAGTTACATTTTGAATTTCGCGGTTGCGTAAATTTACTTTGGGTGGGTAGTTTGAAAATCTTCACTTTTCGCGACCGTAGGATTAGTGCGGGTAGTACAGTAGAAGGCAGTCACCATACAGTCGCGGAACCGTTTTTTTGAAATTCTGGTCTTGGTCTGTAATGAAACGATTCTTGATTCAGATTTGATATTTTAACGCGTTTTCGGAAAGCGTAGTAACAGCGGTGCGTCAAAACGGTTTTAGTCGCACTTATTGACTTTATTAAGTCGATTGACACTGGAAGGACCAGGGGTCATCAAAAGTTAAAAAGGACACCGAGGTGTTAGTGACCTAAAGTTTTTAATTATATTGTTTATGGAACTAGCAGTCTTAGGAAAACCCGCTGCCATTACGTTACACTGTTAAATACATATCTGTCAACCGTCTTATCTGAGTTCACTCCCTTCTTACGCAAAATTTCATACAATCCATCAAAATTTTCTTCACTGTTTCTCTACCTTTGTAGTCAACATTTAAGAATCAACGGCAACTCATCCGCTCCTCTAGTGTTGCGTATGTCCATGGGTGTCGACGACCATCTTTGTGAATCCGCCGCTCGTTTAACCGCTTGTATGAAATACATGCAGGCAATTTATGGGTGGAATTTTTATAGTAGCGTTGTAAATATAAAACGATCGATTGGAATGTCTACAAATTGTTTAATTAAGAACTAATGTTAGACTAGTATGAGTAAAACCCGGGAACAGATATGGCCGGGCCGCACCTGCGTGTATTATAAACCAATTCCGATACCTACGGAAAAGGCCAGGACCGGTCCGGAAGGTATTTATGAACGGAGCGTGGTGTCGTTTACATGCATTCGTTATCCGGGTGGCAGGATCGATGAGTACGCTCATGCGCGTCTACCGCTCCACCACGTGGCCTCAACAGATGGCGTTGCCCGCCACTGCGCATGCCTCATAATATTGAACGCACCCACACAAGAACACGGCCAACACACACGCACGTTGACATAAATCATATGTTTGTTCTTAACCATACGGCTTCGAATTACCTTCACGGCGCGTAATGACGCAAGTCTTTACGAACATTAGATTTTACATCTTAATGCGTTCGATTAGATTGTAGTTTTGATTGTAAATACTTCTTTACTAATACAGAAGTGGACGAGTGAACTAAATGGCTCGCGAGACGTCAATTACCGTCGATTTCATCTGGCCGTCGCCGTCGCCGTCGTCCGCGCGATGTTTGTTGTGACTGTGAGAAACGGCCCTTCTGAGAAACTGTTTCGTTGCCTCCATTTGATGCTATAAGTAGGTACTCGAAGCGTTTCGTAATATTATGAAAATAATTTCCACAGATGATCACTTTAACCTTGTCTTATTACATTTCTCGGTACTGAATACCGAAATAATTTGATTTCTTAGCTTGTAAGAGATGTACACGTATATACGATTGGCCTTTTGAGCTTCCGATATATTAAAAATACCGTCATTTTCTTACTTACTTCGTGTTAGAAGACCACAAAAGTGTAAAGTTATGCTTGCTTACCTCGTGGACCTTACATAGTCTTAAAAGATATTTTACTACGCGATCGCAGACAAAAGATATGTTGTTCATTTTCGTGATGCCCAAAATCCGTCATTATCATATACTACAGTCCTACAACATATTGTGTACTTCATAATTTTGGCAGCTGTAAGACAGCGGGCTGTAAGAAAGAGATAGAAATATAATTTTAGATATAGAGTGGACATTTCAAGCCTTTTCATTCAAATGCTCTAAGTAAATTCTATCTGGTACTATCGTTTCTGCGTGTCTAACAAAACTGTATGTGGAACTAATTCAGAGTGCGGTCTGTTTCGCAATGTTCCGTCTATCGGGTATACGTAAAATGTTGAATTTATTTCATATTTACAAATAGACAAGATTATTATGGACTGTTCTATGGCTTAACTGAACAAAAAAAACAGATTTTTGTAGCCAACCGGGGAACTATGTTTTGAAGTGTTGACATGTCCCTACTTCTTAGTATGTTAAACTCCACAAATAAAGTGTAAAGTGCAATAAATAAAGATGTTTTCATAATATAAGTTCTAAATCAAAATATAGAATAATAGGTTCTGTGTATGTGAAGCGTAAAATCACGACCCAAGCCTTCCTACACCTACGACTCCTCAGGCGGGTTGTACTGTGCCGTGTGACCGGACCCTTAAAACTAAATTCAGATTTGCGTGTCACCTGAGATCCCACGCCCGGAGATAGCAAGCTTCGCCATTGACGGACGCGTCACTCAGGACATCATCAAGTGAAACGTATTGTTAGCGTAAGAAGAATATTACCAAATTATAGAACAACGTTTTACAGTCAATTTGTTAGGTTTCTATAATAAAAAATTCTTATGTCATAAGTTATTCTGTTTACAAATTACCAAGTTATAAAGTTGTAAAGAGGACGTGGAAATAATTTATGTATTACTATGTGTTGTGGTCAATATAATTATCACCCGGCTGCCTACTGAACGCGAATAGTGCCAATAACTTTGTTGCGAACTGTCGTTATACGGCGCGCCAACTCTGAATAAGTTTACACGGTAATAAAAACTTTGCACTAAGGAAAGTTTTTAAAACTTTGTCTATGGTTAAACTACTAGTCTTTTTTATTGTCTACGTTCGTTACATATAATTTTAGCTTACACATTATAAGCAATAATTAATGCCTAAACCGGCAAAAAGGCAATAAACAAAAATGGAACATGTTAAATTATTTATATCAATAAAATTCTCTTATGAGTTAGTAGTATACTCGTTATCTTGAATTTTATTACAATTATTCATTCCATAGATAACAAAAACTAGTTCCATCTCCCCCCTTCCTCGTTTCCACTCCCCTGCCACGTGATGTGGTGGCTCGTTAATTAAAGGGCGAGAAATGCTCAATCGAAACTGGTGACAAGTACCAGGCGCGCATAACAAGCTAGGAGTGTATCGATGGAGACAACATCTACGGGACGTCGTTGTCACTTGACGGCTTGCAACTGGCGATGTGTTTTTTTTTTCTTTTCATGCACTATCGATAATATTGACATTGATTATAGGTTATTCGAAATTTAAATGAAAAAAAACAATTAAAAAAAATGTAATTAGTTTGTTGACGATGGATAAAATTTGTGTCTTTTGTTATTGATTTTTTTTTAAGTTATATTTGTTTCCGTGTAGCTACGGACTTTCGTAAACAACAGTCTTTCTGTGAATTTGAATTGTAAGAATGCCATGAAAGTGTACAGAGAGGGGATCCCGCGTGGGTGGGCGTCGTAATGTTATTCTCGATGGGAGGCGTTAATTTATTGACGTCGGGTTATTTACTTAATATTATTTAATATAAAATTATTGGCTTTTTGTATAGTTCACTGTTATTATGAATAATAAACTTTATCATGGAAAGGTGACATAACATTCTCTAGTAGCGATCGTATTTCCGGTAAATTGGGTAATAATGTAAAATGCATATATTTATGATTTTTACTGATATACAATTACAATGTAAGTTAAATTTTTCTTTGTAACTACTTCACAAAAACACGTCGTACGGATTATTGAGTTTGGTACGTGAGAAATATATCGATTTAAACGGTTACTTTTGAATAGTCAACTTAATGTGATGATACCTGAAGGTAAGGCGACGCGCTGGCCGAAGCCGAAAATACACAAACATCTGCCGTTTTCTCAGGAGCGTGCCAAGTTCCCCTAATCTCCCGCCAAAGTACAAAGGAATCATGCTGCGGTGTGAGCGAGACAGCAAGATATAACATACACGAGTGCGAGAGAGATAGCAGGTAAAACCGGAACATTGCACAAGCGGGTCTCGGTTGACGGGTCCCGAACAAAACGAACGAGTCGGGAGGCGATTAAAATGCGCCGTAACATCGGAATGAATGAAAATAATAAAAAAAAGACTATAATTGCGTAACACGAGGCCAGCAGGGACTTGGTAAGGAATAATGGTCCCGACCCGGCGAGTTGCGACCGTTCCTCTATCAAAAAAACTCCTAAACTGATCTTCTGATGAAAAATCTTAATAGATACCACGTTACCTTAAAGCAGACTAAGTTGTCACGGTAGAAACTGATAAAACGTTTTGATTAAATTAATACTGATATACAATTTAGCGAAACTAATGTAAAATATATAGATATACTAGTCCTGCAAGCGATATTAACTGCCTGAGAAAAGCTTCAGTCCTTTATAAATTAGAATTATTAAAGGTAATAGTAAACTAAGGATAAGATAGTGTCCCACAAAACTGTACGTTGTTATTGGTTTAACTGTGAACTCTCACACAAGAGTCCTCCTTTATGAAGTCGCTTCAAAATCGACTGCCCTGTCTTTCTGTTCTTAATTAAGGACTTCTAAAATATCCGAATCAAACCTTCATTATCAGTCGTAGTTGTCTTGTGACTTAATTAAAAAAAGTGGTTTAATTTAGTATTAATACAAAAGATGTTCCAACTTTATCGACAATGGTAAAACCCGTAGATAACTGACGTAGCTGCTGCTGATAACATTGTGCTATAGGACCGATGTATTACAAGATTGATGGTTTGATGAATGATTTAGTGTTGATTCTATAATACTCTGTACAATTTTCACTTTAATTCCCAATTTATCCCTTCCTTTATTTAAAATTCCTATTTTGAAGGTAGGTGGTACAGAATATGCCCGCCTGTGATTGTTTCAACAACTCATTCAAATGTTACGGATGCCTAAGACCTACGCTATCAATACAACCTGAACAGCTTGTTTGCTGCCTTCTTTCATAGAAAAGTAACGCTTCCATCTTTATCATCATTTTTCGTATTTCGTCCGTGTGAAATTAAAAAAAAAAACTTAATACATAGCCTATGCAATATACTAGACCGAAATAAATGTCTGTGGTACATTTTATTCAGATTCAATTAGTCGTTTAGGAGTCACTTTTTTTTGTGACAAGATTGTGACTGTTTGCCTTTAAGAGGCATTTACAGTTTCACCGGGCGCAGAGGGCGCTTAGCCTAAACCTCGATTAAGAGCAACGAAGCTCGAGGGCTCAGGAACCTCGGCTCGGGCTGTTACTCCGATGTTGTTACCGGATTGGGAGGTCACCGAGCTCTTAGGTCGCTTCGATGGACGCAGCATTAGGAGTCACTTGCTAACGATATCACTTATTTTGAAGACAAGGGGGCAAATGAGCGACGGGGTCACAAGCAGGTCATTGACGCCCATAGACAACCGCTATACCAAAGGATCCACAGATGAGTCGCTGGCCTAGAAAGAAAATGACGTAATCCGTACCACAAAGTAAGGCGAAAAGAGGCCTTTAATATGGGTAGATTCTCTCAGTGTTGTCATTTTCAGTACAAAGTTATTTCGAAAATATGCCGTGGATTAGACGTCAAACTTGTATGAAACCCTTCATACATACAGTCCATACACTCCTTGTAACGGTTTAATTCATATGTAGATCAGTATAGGTACCGACTCGTTTCGAACCCGGGTTAGTAAATTGCTAAACAGTTCGCATGTGTGTGTCGTATCATCACCCGATGTATTGGAGTCCCTCTGCACCACAATACAGCTGTCTTCAACAAAATGAAGATATTTTACAGTTTGTTATTATATTAATCTTTCTCTACCGGGTTGAGCAGATCACACGTCAAATCAGCTCTGAGACTTCGCTCTGGTTACTATCCAAAGACAAGTTTTGTATATCTGATGAGAAAGACCATGTCTGCTAATTGCAAGACATTCAGAAAGCCAGAGGATGTCCAACACTTGCTGTTGGAATGTGAGAGGAAGAGACTGGAGCGCGAGCTGTTATTGAAGAGTTGGAGCTCAACCCGGTTGATGTTGTACTCGTTTTATCTATTTTATCGGACCCGACGTCAAACGCGGCGGTACGATTGTGCCAGCTCGTTTCCTAAACAGGAGAGATACATCACGGGCATTACAGGATTGGCATGTCCTCTACGGATAAAAATCCCTAAAATAAATCTATATTACAAATAATCAATATCCTGCCCTTTTCCCTGTGAAGGATAGGTACAGTAGAATGACTAAGAGGAAAAAAAAAGTATGTATATATCTCATCAGCCGTCATATCTGAACTCACACGCATTCTTCACTCTTACGCATTTTTCACACAATCCGCACCACATGTCTTCCTCTATCCATCGACATTCAAACACAGAAGAAAAAGAACGTTGAATAAAAAATAATATGAAATGTATTTATTTATTTTACAGTTCTTTACTTATAATAAGATTTGTATGAACAACCTGACGTTTCTTTTGCTGGATACTTAAGTACGTATAATCTGATAAACTAATTTACTCTATGCAACATTGGAATAAGAGATTATGTTAACTGTCATATTAGTACTATGTAACTAAAGGTCATAATAACATACCACAAATGAAAAAAAAACATAACCTAAAAAGAGTACGGACGAGTCTTTAATTATCTTAAAAGAAAAATAATTAGTCGGTAAAGATGTAATAGCTTTCTTAGAGGATAAGATTAACAGAGAAAAGGTATTTCCATTTTCTATCTCCGTCCCCCGTCATATCACTTCCTCTTCTTTCCCATTCTTAGAAACATGTGAAGGTAATGGACTAGAATTACACCTACGGGAATTTGTTCATTAAAAGAAAACCAAAAGAATTCTGCTGTGTTCTGTTCTGTAGTATTTTCTTTGTCTCTTTCCTCTTCTCTCTCTCTTACACACACACACACACATATACACTAACACTCTTTCTTATGGAAGACTACCATCACAACCGTAACTCTTTCCAGTGCCAATTACTGATACACATTATACAATAAAAATTCTTCTACACCAATATAGGATGAAATCGATCACAGTTATTACGGACAAACGATCAATATTTCAGAAGTAACAACACATAATGAAATAACAAACGGCATTTCAATATGTACTTATCCGTGAACGATCTAACAAACATAATGGATCGTGGGCCAATGTAATAAATTACTTCATAAGCGGTGTTCAGAAACTATTAATAGTATTATTAGAACAAAGACGGCGGGCGCTGTTAGAATGTATCTGTCATTCACATGAGCGCGCGCCGCGGTGGGCACCGCCGGCACCGTGGCGACACACCCGTCCCGTTCTATGCGGCCCTGGTACTCACAACTACTAGATAGTGTAGAAATAGTTGACCATAAAGTGTCCGTCGCCTTCTTCGAGTTTAGTTTCTCGTATTTTTTTTTACTTTATACTTATGAGTAGAAAATAATAGTTATTCATTAAAATATCCATTAAAAAAATGTGATTAATACTATTTTGGAACCATAATGGTGTACCAAAGAGTATTAATGGAATCTGCCTTTTTACACACAAAAGAAAAAGAAAAAGATAGCAAAAGTCCATTTAACAGGGATATTGAGGAAAATAGATCGGAGTAGGGCGTCTGCGGAAATAATACGCACACATACAATGATCGCTTCATTGAACCGGAAACACAGATTATCTGACATTGTCACAGAGTAAGTAATACCTACTTTGTTAGTTTGACATTTAGTTTCTGGCAGAATGAGCGCAATTTCTTTCCTTACAAAATTGTAATCGTACTTTTTCATTAAGTAAACTAAAAAAAAACTGTTACTACATTAACCTATCGACTAATAATAACTGAGTTGTATTAATACTGTCTGCTATGAGAAAAGAAAAAAGTTTATCAGGCATTTTTATCTATGACCTGTCTTGCCAGTTTGCTTAAATTATAATAAAACCTCGTTCTCTAAAGACCCTCGTAAAGAATTATAAAGCATTGTTATATTCAAATATTATTTGAAATAAAGTCTTTGGGACACAAGTGGTAGTTCACATCAGAATTTCAGTTTTAGTTACGTAAAAATATTTCGATTACCTAAATAAAGAATGATTTAAATAGATGGTTATTTCTATACGTGTGTGTTAGGATTTAAATCATCAATTTCTAGTTGATGCTACAAGGGTGAGACGAAGACGTTCGTATTGACGCATGTATTTGAGATGTCAAGATTAGACCGGAGTCTCCGCAGTCCGATATGATTTTACATTTACATGATAATTGTAAGAACCGTCGCACACCAACGGTTAAACCAGAAACTATACTCAAGATTTAACTTAATTTAATATGTAATGAACGGTGAACATCACTAAGTATTTAAACTTTTGTGTAATAATAGCGTGCCTATGTAAACATAACCTATAATCCGATAACATCAGTTTTGTAATTGTTTAAAATTATCAAAGGTAATATAAAGGAGGTTACAACCATTCACTGAATTTAATTAGTATTAGTAAAATAATGTTATGTTTTTTAATAATTTTCAAATATACTTGTTTTTTTTTTAATCAGTATCTCTTGTAGTGTCCATAGGCCTAAACCAGCAATCATGCTACGTCAGGGTCGACGCACGCAAGAGCGAGATAGCAATACAGAACGGGTGCGCTAGAGCGAGACGCGCTTTGTAGATGTGGCAGCGAGTACGGTCGTAAAGTAAAACGCGGTTTTTGCTTTTCGTTCCATTTAGCTCGGAGGAAATCTGTTGGACCTCGTGTTGAATGAAAAAAAACTATATTAAAAAGTTAATCGTGTTATTAAACGAGTGTTAATATTGCATGAATTAGTATACAAGCGCTTGCCTCCATGAGCAAAGTAGACTTTAATAAATTGTTTTGTTTTATAATTGCAATATTTGGATTTCAAAAATTACGAAGTAATTTATTTAGCGATTGCATTTATTTCTTTACAAGAAAAGGGCGAGTGTCACCTTACTTGATGACTGGATATGTCAATAGGTTATTAATTTATTATACATCAACCCACATTTAGATATCTTTTGCGCTCGGAACAGAAAGTGTGGGAAATTCAAGCATCTCGCGAGGCTTAATTGAAGTGAAGATACTGAGAACTTGTGAAAAAGATCTTGATTTTCTAATAGAACAATTGCGTTGAAGATTTTGATCATTGAACATTCCGATGTAATTACAGACATCTTTTAAATACATCAAATTGAAGAAGAAGAAGACCAAAAAGAAGTACAACACCAATACTTACAATTAAAAGTTTTCCGAAACTGAACTCACAAGGCAACTTTATCTTCTGTTTAACTATTTATTAGTTAGCCATTTATCCGGGTTTTCAAGGATATCGGATCTTCTTATATCATCATCATCATCAGCCCCTGTCTGCCCACTGTTGGACATAAGCCTTTCCCAATGCCTTCCACAGTATGCAGTCCTCCGCTTTCCGCATCCAACGACTTCCTGCCGTCCGCACTAAATAGTCGCTCCACCTGGAGGGAGGACGACCCACACTCCTGGTCCCCAACCGTGGCCTCCACTCCAGCAATTTCCTACTAATATTATTATTATTATTTATATAATATTACTGTCGCCCGCGACTCTAACTTTTTCGGCGCAAACAAACATTCATCTACCCAAACTTCTAAATTCATAATATTATTAACATTATTAATTTTGGAAATTGACACGTTATTCGATAAGATATTCTTCATCAGGACTACCGATCACTACCCGGTCATTTTTTGTTTAGTTTTTCATACAATAGGTTCTAAAATTAGGTACATTAATCTTAAAAGTATGCTATATTACTGTGGGCTTCCACTGATAAAATTCTAGGATAACATTATTGCCATCCCCGCTCTTAATAAAC
Organism: Papilio gigon; assembly: GCA_027563995.1. Taxonomy (NCBI): domain Eukaryota; kingdom Metazoa; phylum Arthropoda; class Insecta; order Lepidoptera; family Papilionidae; genus Papilio; species Papilio gigon. The sequence continues at coordinate 2,637,255 of JAODUI010000027.1, forward strand.
TGTAAAACAACAGTACAGTGTAAACCACGGTTAGATTTTACTGTCTTTGACAAAGTAAATGTATTTGTAAAACCCACACAACCAATTAGGCTATCGCTAACGTCGGATAACATCGCAGCGAGCACACCGCCCCCGCCTCATTGTTCTGTTGCTTTAGGTAAGTGCGTAACAAAGCAAGTTATACCAATTTGGTCAACCAGGACCATATCGTAGAATATGCCACAAATATTAAAATATTTATCTAACTAAACATCTTTAAAGAAATTGACAGGTACCTAAGTACGACAGAAACTAATATTATGATAATGAACATATTAAAGTTCGTCGATCAAAATGTGTCTAGTGTGCTCAAGAAGAAAATAAAGTTAAAGAAAAAGGAACTGTTTTACAAATATGCTTTTCTTATCAAAGTACCTGTCAAGATGGATTAAACGGGCCCAAATTCGATTGAGTTGCGTCATTTCTTTTCATACTTCTTACGGCCATCTTCCGGCTTCTTAATTAGATTAGCTCAAGATGATAATAATATTACATTGTCATGACCAGGTCGACTCAGTGCGGACAGCAGGAAGTCGTTGGATGCGGAAAGCGGAGGACTGCATACTGTGGAAGGCATTGGTAAACGCCTATGTCCAACAGTGGGCAGACAGGGGCTGATGATGATGATGATGCTGATGCGATTTATACATGCGTGCAAAATTTTAGCTCCACGGAAACTGGGAAGTGAATCAAATTTAACTTGCAAG
>JAODUI010000027.1:2649604-2677079 GCA_027563995.1 Papilio gigon
GCTGTTCGTTAGTCTCGCTAAAACTCGAGAACGGCTGAACGGATTTATCTTATCTTGGTCTTGGGATGTTCGTGGAGATCTAGGGGAGGTTTAAAAGGTGAGAAAAATTAAAAAAACTACCGTGAAAGCCTTAAAAATAGCCCTTTTCCATTCCCCATACAAACGTTTTTTTCAGAGGAGGTAATGTTTTTTTTCGTATTTCCTAATATATTCAAAAATCTGTTTATTTATTGCCTTTAAGGCGAAACAGAGTTCGCGGGGTCAGCTAGTACAAGATAAATACAGCCTTAATTTGCCATAGAATCCTTTCATCATCTTGTCTAAACACTGCTGGACGCCTTTCGAGATGGCTTCCTTCCACACGTGGTCCCTTAGTATAGATAGAAATATACACTAATGGAATGTTTAAGTAGCGAATTGAAATCTCTATTTACGCTGGAAATCGATTCTAAAATCTAATAGAAACGAGCTTGCATTCCAACCAATGAGTAACAGGGTCTCAATAAAGCTTAATTTAAGAAGCATTCGTTTCATTTCTCACACAAATAAACAATGTTCTGAACCTTAGACCCTTCAAACCTTGCTCATTCACAACAATATAGAAAAATGAACTTTATTTATAGTGCTTTAAGTCTTATATTTGTTTATTAGTGTTAGAATTAGTGGTCAAGGTCCGCCGCGTGGTCACTATAATCTTGGCCTTCTTGGTAATATTGTATACTAAACCTTTCAGTTTACAATCTGACGTGTATTGATTGTAAAATATCGAAAAGAGATTTACATTATAATTGCAGATTACAACCTATTCTCATCCAGTGCAAATTCTTAACCTAACAAGGACATATTAATGCGAAATGTCGAATTTAAAAAAATGTTAATTGTACAGCTTCAACTGTACAGTTCAAGTGTTCAATTAAAACTGTGTGTGTGAACTTCACAGTTAAATTGAAAGATAAAATTTTGCGTACAAAAGTAAGTTTGAACTGCACAGTCCGACTGTACAATTAAAAGTAGGAGTGTATCGGGTTAATCTTGACTTTATTGCTTTGTTTGACAAAGGCATGAATTACTTACAGTAGTTAGTATTCTGGACACGTGTAATTTCGCTATATTTTGTGCGGGCGATGCGCGCGTAATAACTGATGATCTGTCGAAATTTACGAAGGTTTTCTGTCGGGTCAAGTCGGTGATTCGTACGCCTGACTGATGCCTCATTTGGCACGTCCAAAATGCTTTGTTGCATACAATGAGAATTCTACTACTAGTGATTTAGGTAGGAAGAAAGTGATAAGATTTAATGTACTATAAAGGTAGAAGACTGAAGGTGTGTGTGTGAAAGATGCGTAAGTGTGAGTTCAGATATGAGCTGACAGATGTATGAAGTATACAGTGTCGACAGTACGTAGGGAAAAGGGCAGGTTAGAGATGAATGATGTTAGGTAACACTTCATTAAATATTTAGATCAATTCTTATTAAGTAGCAACAAATAAACATATCTATAACTTATAGGACATAGTAAATAATAATGAATTTGTATTAAATTATTAAAACTTTCGTGAGACATTTTACTATACTACTTATAAAACGGTTTAACTCAAGTGTAAATCGGTGTCGGTACCGACTAGTTTCGAGCCCATCAGAGACACCTCTTCAGGGTGAGAGGGACTGGTACCACAGCGCGCACGCGGCCCGTCGCTCACTCAGTGAGATTTACAACTGAGTTAAATCCTTTTTTATAAGTAATATAATGTATTGATAATAAAAATACTTGAAGTTTTTAAATAAAAAATCAAAGTAAGTAGTAAAGATAGTTTAACATCAAAAAATGACAACTTTAAGAGAATTTATCTCGAACAAAAGATTTCGGAGGTCTTTTTGACCTTTATTTTCAAAGTTTATTATCTTTAGTTAAACATTATTGAAATCAAATTGTAATTAGGTCCGTTAAAGTCGGTTTACACTGCTGTTTGTGAAACTTAGGTCATAAATACGTTTATTGACAATGGTATTTGCGTTTCAATGCGGTATATCCTTGATTTTCAGTAGTCAACACGGCGCTCCTCTGACGCAAGGCCTCTTAGAATTATTTGATATTTCCATAAGCGCCGGCGGCGTGACAGACAACTTAACGTGCTCTGTGGCCGAGGGCGCAGAGTACTGCAGACATTTCAGAGACAAGCATCAATTTTATTTTAAATTTTAAAGTACAATTTACCCGTACAAGTCCACGAGATCTTTGAAGGATTTATATAGTTCAGTCCTGTATGTCATTTGTGTGTATAACCCTACAGTGGTCAAGTTAAATTATGATAACTCAATACCGCCCCCCTCATCATCATATCAGCCACATGTCGCCCACTGCAGGGTGTAGGCTTATCCAAAAGATCGCCACGATCGGTCCTCGGCGACATTCAGGACACTCCCGCGAACTCGACCATAGGTCCATCGTGGGTGTTTTGTCGTATTTCGTTCTTATATGTAATTTTAAAGGTCTATATGCGCCCGGGGCAGACAAGATCTGGTAATGTAGATGATGATGAAGATGTAATTTTCTATGCTCATTTGTTTTATTTTTCTGACATAATTAACCACATAACAGCACCACTCTTGTAGGTCTTGTAGGTCTAGGAGCTTGTTTAAAACCCCAGATCTGTGGCGTGTGTAATGAATTGTTTCAGATATTTGTCAAAAGCTCTCTGTGTACTCGTTACTCTGTGCAGCATCCCGATGGCCGGCGACACAGTTACGAATTTATCTAACACTTTCGATAGTGAACTTTATTGACAGAAACGTTTCGCGTGCGAGAAACGTGACCGAAACAATTATCGAACGTCTTCATAATAGGCGCCTTGAATTTTTGGAACCATTATTTCCTAATAAGGACATTTTAACTTGCGACTTTGGTATTGGTTACAATATAAAAAAAATAATATTATTTTTAAAATCTTCATCATTGAAACTTGTTAGAACTGTCAAAAATTCTAGCCAGAGGGCGCTTTAATCGGACTGTCTATTACATCACATTCGCAAATACATTAGTTCCATATTCTTCCGCCAGGTGACGGGGGTTTAGATTCCGGTCACGCTTTCGTTGTTAATACGTTGTCCTAAACATTATTTTTTATAATTAGTACCATCATCATCAGCTCTTGTCTACCCACTGCTGGACATAGGCCTTGCCAATGCTTCCCACAGTATGCGGACCTTCTTCCGCATAATTAATATGGTATTACAAAAAAACATTGTACAAATCTAGATTTTCAAAGCTAATATTTCTAGATATATCAAGTGCTATCGGGTAGTGCGTAATTGTTTCGATATGGATAATTGTAGACGCCATTATAACAATAGTTAAGTTTATATTAAGTGAGCGACGGGCCGCGAACGCGCTATAGTACCGTTCCCACTCACCCTGAAGATGAGACCCCGATGGGCTCGAAACTACTCGGTACTGACACTGATTTACACGTGAATTAAGCCGTTTTATAAGTAGTATATATTACTGCGGGTTTCCATTGAATAAATTCTTGTTCCAATCAAGCTGTATTCAATCATCATTAGCCTAAACATCAGGCAGTGGGCTCATCACCTCCGTCGAGTCAGCGACGCCAGGTGGGGGAGGAAATTTTTGGAACGGAGACCACGGTTGGGGACCAGGAGTGTAGGGCGTCCTCCCTCGAGGGGGACCGAAGACTTAGTAGACAGGTAGTCATAGCATTGGGTAAGGTTATGTTAAGCAGTGGGCAGTAAGGGCTGATGATGATCAGTTTAAGGTCGTCCACTGCTGTACGTAGTCTATCGATAACCGGTCCTGTGCATCCAGCGACTTTGACCAAGTCTAGTAATTTCGTTTAATATGAATTTTATTTTATTCATAATATAAAAATGAATCTCTGAATGCGTCGCTAAACACAAATCTCGAGAGCAGCTCGTTCTGAAGTACGATGACGGAATTAAGTAGAGAAAAAATTAAAAAAATTGGCCGAAAAAGTCTGAAAACAACACTTTTTTATACTCACATACAGTGGATTCATAATTAAAAGTCAATTTAAATACTATTACCATACCGTAAAGTCGAAGTGTCAGGTTCAGAAGACAAAATAATTGAGTGTCAGGCTGTACCGACACGTCTGTTCGCGGTTTTCCACCAAGAGCTATAGTCGCTTGGTTGTTTCGTAAACATTGAGTCGACGACACGAGCGCAATAGGCAATAGGATGCAGTTTTTAAATATGTTTATGAGAAAAAAAGTTGGACCAGGTTGACGACTAATTTTTTTACTATTATCCCGGTTTTCATGTTGCTAATTCGTCAATTTATTTGAACACAGCGAGCGTTTACGATTGTACTAAGTTCTTTGGGTCAGATAGTAATTATTACTATGTAAGTTTTATTTAGGCTATTAAAGATTAGAACTTATCTAGACAGGCCGAAGGCTCACACGTCAGTTTAATCCGCGCTGATTGCGTGTTGTAAAAATTCTGATTTCTTTCAAACCTACCTTATGTATATCTTGTAAAGTTTTAACAAAGGGACTTGTCTTCGCTTTTAACAGATTACAACAAGGACTTGATGAACTTTCGATAAATATTTACATTTTTTTAAATATTACATTTTTGTTTATTTACTAACATTTCTTGTAAGCATTCCTGCTAAGCTTGAAAAAACTTGTGTTAGGATATGGTTCTTCACAATAGTTCAATCAGGAATCGAACACACGACCGCTAGATCGGTAGTGCGTACTTTACAAAAAAAGTTCTAGTCAACATGATTAAAATGTTAAAGACCAGCTTTAACACTTTAAAATTATTATAAATATAAATTAACTTTATACCTCCCTGTTCCGGTAAAGGTTCGTTTTTAATCGTAATTATGTAAAATTCGTAAGGACAAAAGCTGGCAGTCAAATATGACCATCGACAGTTAATGACGGTCATCGGACGGTGACTGTCAGTTGCGAACGCGGAAACAACGGCTTCCTGTCATTAGGCACGCATTACATGACATTGCTGACCATCATCCAGCTACCATCATGGGAGTATTGGAGTTGAGATTTTTTTTGAATTTATTTAAAAGCGAAAAGATACGAGCCACTATTGAAATTGTTTTTTTCGCATATTAACGGTTTTATTATGGTTGTGAAACAACCGTACAAGCTACAAACCTTACAGGCTACAGTTGATTTAGTGTAGCCTGTAGGGTTTGATTTATTTTTTTAATTGTGTCAGTCGATTGTTCATAGCAGTGTCAGTTTGTCGGGATTATTGTTTTTTAAATGTTCTAAATATGAATTTAAATTACTACTTTTTAATTTTAAAAAAATAGCTTAAGACAATTCTGTACATTCATTAAAACGGTGTTTTCTGTTTGCGCAATTATTAAAAAAAAATTGGCAGGAAGTTTTCGTTTCACGTATTAATAACGAAGTTATAATTATTTAATAATATTTGTAGTACTATTATAAATATATAAATAATAACAAATGAATTTAATTTATCTTATCTTTCGTAACGGATTAAAAGTGTTGATAATGAAATGGATAACAAATTGGCCCACTGACTGGAACTGGAAATTAATAACGATTAGAAATGTATGAAATCTTGCAAAATTATTATTAATTGATCATTTATTCAATGCTATTTAATATAAACTATTGAACTATTGAATGTGGACATATTGTGGATATATTTAACAGGAATGTCAAACTAAGTGCAACATACAACATAGAAGACAGGAGCCAAGTGGAGGTCTACACGAGACGAAGGCCAGTCTAGTTCCCCTCTCTGACACATAGGGAAGGTAAAGTAGATATGCTATAAGGAGCTGCAGCAATCAGCAATGATAAGCATACGTAAGGGCAAACAGCGCCTGTGTTCTCTCCTCTGTTAATAAAGGTAAGCAACCCATCTTCATGCGTCCCATGGTCAGCGAATTCTGGTAGCAGTTGTTAGTTTGTTCAACTAAGACTAAGTGTGTTTCGGGTTTGAAATTGGGTCGGTAGAACTGTGTCAGATGGGGGTTCGTTTCGTAAAAGGACTTCGGATCGATGCTGCGTTCAATTAAGTGTTGTGATTCTAATATAGTATAAATAGATCAAAGGCTGTACACGAGTATAAAAGGTAGTATTGTAATAGAGCACGTGATTGTTCTGAGAAGTAATCAGTAAGCAACCGTGACATTGAGCTGTGAGATCGTTGACACAAAAAAATGTTAGCTAAGTAACGAACGATTGTATAATAATAATAATAATCATTTATTTCATGACACAAACGGTACACATATTTGAAAATTAATTAAATTTACACATAAAACAACATTAAACAAAAATAAATACAAACAATAAAAAATAAAAATAACAAAATTAAGCACAACGATTACCACCTGGCCAACCTTGTGCTGGCCACGTAAATGTGCTCACGCACCCAGTGTTGCATGACGGGGCAATCGGGCTTAAAAAAATATCATTTTACTATTGAAACTTCCCCTTAAGTGATTCGACAATAGCTAGGTTAATGATGTACCACCGATGTACTCGTCGGTTCCAAACCCACTATTTAACTATTATGAACTATATTCTTTTTTTTTAAAGTAGGAAATGCATTATGCATACACACGAATCTTGGGGAAAGAGACGTGGTTATGTGGGACTTTACCGCACTGAAACCCACTGTGCCCTCAGCTATCACTACCCACTGGGATGCGGGCACACAACTATGAACTATAACCTAACACAAGCTATTTAAGGTCACCTGAATTGTTATAAAAATCTACTGATATTAAAAAAAAAAGTAATTGACATGTTAATACCTACATTATTATGCAAATTTTGACAATGAAATATTAATACAAACATGACTTTTCCTCTTTCGTTTTCTCGTATAACCGAGACATATTTGCAAAGTTTGTCGACAGTGGAATCCGACTGTAAGATAACAGTGTTGCTTGTACAAGTAACAAGATTGTCAACTGAAAGGAAACGGTCATTGTTTATGAATGGTCGGCGGGAGCCCGGCCATTACATGCAAATCCTTTATCTCAACATCGGCTTAATTGCGTGAGGTAATAGGTGCACAATCGCTTGTATCCGGCGCACAAGGTGACGACCGAACGACCATTACTGTGCAACTAAAACGTGAAGACTTGTTAAGAATTTAAATTAATATAATTGTCAGTTTCATTGTAACAATTGTACTAAAACATGTTACTCTATTTATGAAAAGGAGAATTCATATATAACGATTTTAAATAGGCGAATCGGCAGTAGAAATTGACGGTTAAAAAAAAACTTTATGATTCAAATATGAAATCGAAAAAAAAAAAAACTAAAAAGCGATAATCGATTGAACATTATAATTTAGATTAAAAAAATAATATCGTAGTGAAGTTTACTTTAAAGTACAAAAAAAATACTTACTCTTTCTTATTGTTGACTACAATGACTAGTTTCACTTTCCTAGGGCCCTTGGTCATTTTGCACAAGTCCTTAGTGCTGTCCGTAGGGCCCTGGCTCAGGATTTTTAGTAGAGGAATGTTTTTAAGTTCACCACACCAGGCCCTCGGCCGTTCTACATCACCTCACACACATTCTCACTTTGTTAATCCACTTTCCCTTCGTAAACACATCTTGATTGCCAAAACTCCCTAATTTAATATCACTTTTAGTCCATTAATACTGTTTTATACACTTCGAGGCACTGTTTGATTACAAGCTGTTAAAAATTAGAAAATATTTGATTAATAGTTTATTTACTTGTCACATAGATTGTTTATTTATCGTACTAAACAAAGCTAGGGGTCTTCTTTAGTTAATTAACTGGTTTCAGTCCCTAGACAGTGACACTGTTAAGTGTATCAAAAGATTTGAACGTAGACAAGAATCTCACATGAGCAGTCGTCAGGTTGTGTAAATTTACACGACAATCAGAGATAAACTAGATATGGCAATCGTCGACAAACACTAAGGTAACCGAATGTGGAGCGATTGTTGTCCCGAGCTACTTGATACCATTGTGCATAATGTAACAAATTGACACAAAAACTTATATAAGCCTGTTACATAATGATGCGTTACTATCTAGGGACCTTATCGGAATGGCACCGTCTCCACAAATCTGAACGGATTCACGTCAAGATGATGAATTAAGGCAACATGACCCTGATAGTTAAGATAACAGGTTTAAAGAATAAAAAAAAAATCTTTGACAACAGCCACAAACATTGTTAAGTGTATGGAATTTTCATAGTTCCACCGACACTCACGACAGTACAAATAATAACCGACTTAAGATAGTGTCAGTGTTTGTGAATAATCAGTTTGTAAAATAATTTAGTTATACGTCAAGAGTTTTATCAGTACACGCCGGTGTAATATGATTGCGATGAAAAAATCTGGATACGTAACTGAATGATAACAATGTGACTGAAAGATTTGAAGGCTTTGCATGAGAATAACTAGAGATATTTTCTGATGATATATTTACAGCGCTTTAGTAATATCTAACCTTATTAATAGATGATGGCAAGTGTTCTGGAAATTAATGACATCAAGTGAGATTGATTGACGAGTGGAAGACCAGCTAGTCCGAAATGCTATTTTGCTGGACTAAGGCAATGTCAATGGCTTTAGAGCTACAAGTCTACAATAATCGTGTTTACTGAGTTTATGAATTTGTTTCATGTACCAAACACTTAGTTAACATTGTTTTTTTAATGTTAGTAGATTATTGTTAATATACTAAAATTTCTTGTAAACAAATCTGGCAAGCTTGTGTTAGGAATGGTTCACGGCAATAGTTGAATGATTAGATCGGTAGTCGGTACCCATAATCATTAGGCTATTGGCGATTTAATATTAAAATCTATACGTAGGTTTCGTAGGTTTTTAAAGATGATAAAAGTTTTCTAATAAAGATACAATTTACTGTATTTTTTAACATTTAACTTGTGTTACAATATTCTATTAATTACTTTTTGACTAATATTTATTTGATCACTGTTGCATTAGCTTTACAGAATTCAAAATTTCCAAAATATTTTACTACGTTTCGATGTTAGCAGGTAACTAAAATTACTTCACGTATGTAGGTAAAATTTGATACAAGGATAAACTATAAGATACCCTTTTTTTATTCAACTAATTTCTTATAAAAAAAATAAAAAAGGACCTTTACTCGGTAAATTTTAAATTTAACACTTTTCACACACTGTAGTAATAAATTTTAAAAACATATTTATGTTGCACAGGTAAAATTAATTTTCAATTCGCACACATTACACGTATTGAACGTCGCGACGCACTAATTACTTTAACGATATAATATCAAAATATTTAATTACGTATGTGCATCAATCATTACATTATCCTAATCATTATATCAAACACCAATTACATATAGGAGTCGGGGCTATGTTTTCAACGACAAGCGCGTAGTACATATACTAGTATATATTGCAGTTATATGTTAACGGTCTCCACTGGAGATATAAATATATAAATATCATATATGTTTCATATAATCTATCTTAATAACTTTTAAACTATTAAAACTTTCGTGAAACATTTCACTATACAACTTATAAAACGACTTAACTAACCTGTAAATCGATTGAGTCGTGTAAAAATTGAGTGAACGACAGGCCGCGAACGCGCTATAGTACCGATCCCAATCACCCTGAAGAATAGCCCCCGATGGGCTCAAAACTAGTCGGCGCTGACACCGATTTACAGGTGAGTTAAGCCGTTTTATAAGTAGTATATCTCAATAACCTCACTAATATTATAATGCCGATAGACCGACGACTTAGTGCGGCCGGCAGGAAGGACCGCATACTCTGGAACAGTGGGCAGATAGAAGCTGATGATGATAGCCTAATGTTTCAGGGTACCGATTTTCGATCACGTGGTCGAAAGTTCGAATCGACTATTGTAAACTATATCCGTACAGAGCTTAGTTGGAGTGGTAAAAGAAATATTAGTGAATTAATAAAAATCTTCAAGTATTTAAAAACAAAAAAAAACTGCAGAACGACTGACCGATCTGTATGAAATTTGACCGATATGCAGAAAATAGAATGGAAGAACACATGGTCTAAAAAGTTTTTTTCCCCCCACGCGAATAGATTCGCGAAATCTAATCTATTTATTAAATTAATAAAATTCGAGTGGAAATTAAAAAAAAATCGTGACCATTATGTATTTGCATTAATTTAAGAAAAACTGTTTTTTTACATTTTTTGTTCGCGTTTATTTCGACTAATCTCTTAAACGGCTTGACGGGACTACTGGAAGGTAGCTGATATATGCGGGAGGAATATAGTCTCAATCCACGCTGAAGACATCACGAGAGTCAGCTTTAACAACAGTAACAAGGCTGGTTAATTTGCCGGCGAGTGTATAACTTAGTTATTGGTACAAGAAGATTGAATGTGGATGACTATAAAGGTAGAGTCAGACTGAAGGAGTGGATCATCTGAAAAACGAAATACGTGAGTGAGTTCAGAGATGTGTGGAGTATACTGTGCCGAGACTAAGAAGGTTGATGATAAGTTCTTACAATTTAGTATTGTACAAAGTTATGTATAACTTAGCTAAGGTAGTTATGTTAAATTCATGAATTCGGTCAATCTCGTATCTACCTAACGCGTCAATATTTAACACGTCAACTGTCAAGGTCGTTGTTATAAGTACCCGCTGCAATCTGGTAATACCCGGTGTAAAATGACGTAAATTGTATATTTTAATACTACAGATAAATATTTTACGAAGAGTTATTGTGGTTGTATAAAATTTAGATGGGTGCCTATCGAAAAGGGTTATGTAGTTTGATACAACACTAGAGGAGCAGATGCGCAATGTATGATTCGTGGGATTCGAACCCGCGACCCCTAGATTGGTAGTCCGTACCCTTAACAATTAGGCTATCGCCGCTGAAAGTTTCTTTACTCAGGTAACGTTAATTAATGGTGTATTCATAGTATATAAAGCATGGACAACAGAATTACAATGTAATCACAATTTTGAATCGTGTGTAGTTAAAATGCAATCTTATCTGGTGTTGCCATCCGAAATAAAGATAATATTAAAATATTTTATTACGCAATTACATTGTCATATTTGCGTAATGCCGATTACTATATACAAATAAATTTTAAAGAGCCGCTATTCATGGAGTTGGAGCTCAACCCAGTTGACGTCGGACTCGTTTTTACCATTCTATGGAACCTAACGACGACTTAGTGCGGACGGCAGGAAGTCGTTGGATTCGAAAGGCAGAGAACCGCATACTGTGGAAGGTATTGGGAAAGGCCTATGTCCAACAGTGGGCAGACAAAGGCTGCTGCTGATGATGATGATGATGGAACCTAACCTCAAACGCGGCGATATAATTATGCTTGCTGATATCCAGAGGAGAGAAACTATGCGTTTGACATGTCCACTATGAACAAAAATCCCCCAAATAAAAACTGGATTTAATTACGCAATAATAAGAAATATTTTAAAAAAGAATAAAAACAGCGGTCTGTACATTCGGCTCAACATAAAAAAAACGTCAGTTTAAAAATGGAAAAACCAGGAAATTATCATACAAACATTTTGTACAACATTTCCTTATTGTTAGGTTAATAACGAACCTATCTTAATATAAATGAGGTTGTATATACAAAGTCACTGGCAACACAATAAATTCTCGTAAAAAAAATACATTGATTTGTTGACAGTCGTAAAATAATAGATTAAACCATATCGATGTTATCAACCGGAAATATATCGTGGTAAATAGCTAGCGGTTGTTCGCGACTTCGTCTATACATGCATCAAATACTTTTAGTAACACGACAGACTTGGTATAACCGTTGTGGAGATTGCCGGGAACAAATGCGCTCTTACGAAAAAAGGATTATGAAAATTTTTTATGTTATAAATGACGTTAATATATCACGATCGCGAATGAATTTTCATCATCATCATCAGCTCACTATTCGTCCCTACTGACAAGCTCGGAACATACCCTATTATTAGGGGTGACTAGGCGATAGTCAACCACGCCGGCCTAATGCGTGTTGGTTGACTTCACACAAATCTTTGAATTTCTTCGCCGATATGTGTAGGCATCACGATGTTTTTCTTCACCGTATGAATTGAATTGAATTTGAATAATTGTAAAGGTATAGATAGATTTGTACGGAGTCCATCGAATGTTCGACGCCAATCAATCCTGTTAGCATTGTCGAGGCGAGGCGATGTACAATTGACCCGAAGGCAATCTCAGATGAAAGCACTGGCCACGTGACGCCGGTCACCATACGCCAGCGGGGTTAGACTCATTGATGGTAAATTTATAATTGTCTTGTTACGAATAAAAGATTAACTACCACAATTAGAATCACTTTAGACCCTTCAATACTGCAACATTAACAAATATCTTAAACATAATACTAACGCTTCGACTCGAAATTCTAAGAAAATTTTGATATCATCAGCCTGCCTTTTGCCGTACATAGTGTCGGGACAGTATACTCTTCTATACATCTCTGCCAGCTCATATCTGAACTCTCACTTAAACTATAACTTACTCAGTATGACGGAATTAAAAAAAAAATAGCAGGATCAAGAGGAGATCGACTTCAATTGACATAGTAGAGGAACAGCAGATGCGTTGCCTTTGAGAAAGTACGAGCGCTTGAAGGAACTTAAGTCGTACTGGTTTTCACATAAGTTGACCTTGAAATGCACAGTACAGTTCCTTCTCCCACATCCCTGTAGCTGCGCCTAGTGTGTTCTAGGCGACGTGTGTTCCAGGGCAGTAAGATATATATATATAACAACAGTATGAAATCAAAGCCTAAAGCATGTTCGAGGTCGGCCAATGTGATTTATCAAACAATCACTGGTCGTACCGTGACGGGTGTCGCCAAGACTGATTTCCCTTCGTTTTTATAATTTTATCGTTATCACACGATAAGGGGATTTTAAATAAAGCTACGTCCACACAAACTGCGCGGCAGTGCGTTACGCACTTCCTTGAACCTCGAGCGACGTGTGGACACGACCTTATCATTACCATTTCATGTTATACTATTTACTATTGGACATAAAATAATAAACATTAAATACGTGTTAGAATAATATTGATTTAATAAAAAAGAGTACTAACTTAGTGGTTAAGGCGACGGATATCCAATGTGGTGGTCGTCGGATCTAATCCGGCCATTTATGTTATGAACCACATATTAGATAATGTTTTAAGCTTAGTTGAAAATAATGAGGAAAAAAATAAATTAGTTTTAAATAATGAAATATGTCATGAGATTGACAGCTACAAAGGTGGAGGAAGACGTAAGGAGGTGTGGATTGTGTGAACGATACGGGTAAGTGTGTAAGTTCAGATATGATGACAGAAATGTATGGAGTACATACTGTGACGTCACTACGTAGGGAAAAGGGCAGGCAAAAGAGAAGACCGACCTCCTTGGCTCTCTTTTCGCGTCCAACGCGACTGTACAGGTCAAAGGTCACTCGCCGCCGACAATCCTGTACACCTTGATGTCGGAAATCCAGTCTCGCCAGAGATAAAGCGTAGAGAACTGCAATCTCTGGACGTTCATACGTCGTGTAGCCTTGCGGGATTTCTCCCATTGTGTTCAGGACATGAAAACATGAACTGGAAGTAATGTGTACAGAAATAAGGGTATGTACACATTAAAAGACTTCAACAGTAATTGTTGTCGATGGTTCGATTAAATATTGTAATCTGCGCCTCTTTGCGGCGCGGTGACGTCACTAATGTTTGCATTGCAAAGTAAATTGGTGCGAGCATACCTTATCGTGCGAAATAGCACATACAATAATATCTAACTAATATTTTAAACGTGTTAAAAATCATTCAGATACATTTATTCTTATCGAAGTTTTTTTTTATATCATTCAATTCCACTTTCGTATTAATATATTAATAAATACGAAAATTACATCGCCAATAAACTAACGGTTCAGGGTACGGGATACCGATCACGTGGTCGTATATTCGAATAATGTCATTCGACTATTGTAAACTAAAGCACAAACCTAGCTTTGTAATGTAAGAGATATTAGTAAAGGTACAAAAATCTGTTAATATTTTTGAAATGATAAACAGTCTGGTTTTATGTAAGTTGATATTGTTTCAGTAGGTCGCAGCGGCAGGCTCTCGAGAGGCTGACGAGTTAGGAAATGTTAAGATTAAAGTGTTGTTCTTGTGATAAAACTATCACGTATAATCTCCGTACGTCAGGTCGAGTGTGATAGATGCTTGCGAGATACAAGCGCGGCGCCCGACAGCTTTGACCGACACAAACAAGCAACAAGGCAAAATAACATTTGTTTCTGATCATGTCTGTGACCCGACACAAACGAGCGACAAGGCAACGTAACATCATTTGTTTCTGATCATGTCTGTGACCCGACACAAACGAGCGACAAGGCCACATAACACCATATATATATTATTATCCAGAGTCCTATAAAGCCTTATTCAGAGAGAGTCTCAGTTAACACTAAGCTTGGCAGTCATCGTTTATGATAACCGTAATTCTAGATTAAGTTATCAATATGTCTGTTTAAGCCCTTACTTATTTCACATTCCATGTTAATTTTATAATCTACACTTATCCTTATAAATCCAAATTGAAAGATAAAAACTTACTATAAATTCTCAACAATGACGTATCGCCATTGTTGTACTGCTTAGTTTTTAAATGCAATTTTATTAAAACCCCTACTACTTTACAAACTAAAAAAAAAACAATTAAATAATTATTGTAAGTAGTGCTTATAGATTAGAAATATTGTTTATAAAAAAAGTATGACATGATTCAGACATTAAAGCGTTTCAAATTTCATCCAAAACCGTTTAACAGTTTTGGATTTATCAACTAACATCCATCCATCCATCGTGTTAATAATCATCAACCTGCCTTTTTCCCGGAGAGTCGGCACAGTTTATACTCTTCCATACATCTCTGTCAGCTCATATCTGAACTCACACACTTACGCATCTTTCACACAATCAAAACCTTCGGTCTTCCTCTACCTTTATAACCATCCACATTCAATCTTGTCACCTTTACGTGCTCAGCTCTCCACATAACATGTCCGTACCACGTTAATCTTTTGCTACTCAATTTTTCTACTTTATGTAATATATAAGTATATGTATATATATGTATATATATGAATACAACATTATCGACGAATTGTAATCAAATACTGATATAAAAGGATTAAAAACAACTCAATTTAAATCCATAGCAAAGGAAAGATTTGTTTATTTTATTTCTATACTAAAAGCTATTTATAATTTCGTCATGTTTTTCTTTTATATTAGCAGATTTGTATTAATATACTAATATTTTATTTTACCACTTCTAACTAAACTCTAGACTTGTACTAGGATATGGTTTACTCGATTCTTGATTCGAACTCTCGACTATGTTATAGGAAATCTGTACCCAAACCATTAGACTATTGGTGCTAGATGCTAATTAACTAGATTGAATCTTTTGATTTAAAAAAAAAACCTTGTCAAATAACGTAATTAATATAATTTCTGTCAAGGACAAATTTTAACTATAATTGTGATAACTTCGATAAATCGACCCCGAATAAGTCTGAACGAGTTGCCTTCGAGTAATCACGGTAGGGGGTAGAGAATTACATAATTATGGTAGCGTCGCGGCAATTGGCGGGAAAATGGTCGTACATTAGTCAAGCGACGCCATCTTGATCTTGACTAATTTATCCATACAGACAAAATAAGGTAATTTGTAACCAACATATTTTTAACAAGAAGCCAAGAACAATTCATCAGTTATTTTACACATTTTGAATATTACCTATCATTAAAAGATAAGACCTTAATTAGTGGAAAATATTACAAACGTATTTAATCATTTTTTTTTAATATTACACTTTTGTAACTAATCCAGGTAAGCTTGAAAAATCTTGTTACAAGGTTAACGGCAATAATTGAATGATGAGATTCGAACTGGCGACCACTAGATCTGTAGTCCGTAACTTTAACCATAAGGCTATTGGCGCTTCAATACTTGTAGTAAGTAATTAGAAAAACTTGTTTTATATTTTTTTTTACTTTAAGAAAGCTTCGTCATCACTAAGTAAAATCTATGTTAATTAGTGGTTTATTTTAATGTGAAGTCACGGACAAAACCTAGTCGTTGTGTAACTTGACTATGTTATTACTAGGTTATTATATTTATAAAACTTGGAAACTAAACTTCAAAAATATTGTAACATTATGATAAACTAAACAAGGTTGTATACGTTAAAGGTAAGCTTACCATGATATGGTTTTACAAATATTGGAGACCGCAATTTATTATCAAAGTGGAAATCAACAGTGCAAAAGAATCACATTTTTGATAGAGCGACCGAGCTTGCATCGTCACGCTTGTCATCTGGAGATGACTTTAATTGAATTCTGCTGACCCCGTTTCGGCTACCGCGCGCATGAACAGTTGTCGCGTGTGTTCAACTGACGATCACTACAATCAAAACAGTTGGTACTTATGTTATTAAAATTCAAACCATCTTAACAAAAGGAGTATTGTAAGTATAACAAAATAAATAATTCAGATTAAAACATGGTACAGAACTTAATTTAATATTTGATATATATTGAGATGTATTCAACGGAAGAAATCTAAAAAACAAAATACGCACGACGCCCAAAATTACTGAACAAAAATTCTGACAAGCGTCAAATGTGTGTGTGGACTGATATCTTAAATATTATCCAAGAGTCAACAAATCAAACATTAAGTCAGGTAAGTGTTGAAGACAACAAATTTATATGCACACAGACACTTTGAAGGTTTAATCCAAGATGACAGATTGTCTATACAACGAAGGCTCTCATTAGAACAATGCATTGATAAGTAGTAAATCCTTACGGATCCTTTAATAGATAACGTAACACCGTCACTCGCGTATAAAATGACCTATTTAACGTATGAACGCGCAGCACGTCCGTCCTCGAGGACGGCCTGTGTAATACTGATTATGGGATATCACGCAAAACAAAATACAATTCTAATACTGAGAAGAAATGCGGTGCGAGTAGATGTGAACGAATGTTTTTTTTATTTATTATAAGATATAAATAAAGAAATTTCAAGCTATTATATGTAAAAGAAGAGGAATTTGGTGGTTGTATGAGTCGCTGAAAATATAAAACCACACAGAAGACAGGCTTTAAGACGACGTTATATAGTTTCGTTTGACGAACGTGTTCCGGTGCTTACCAACCGAACGTGTTCCTATAAGAAATTACAGAAAATTCAAGTATTATTATGATAATTTAATTAGTAATCAAATTATAACACTGAACCTAAGCGCTAAATCGAAGCGTAGTCTCAAGTGCGAGAAAATTATACGTTCCAACAGAATACGACATAATTCTCCCGTAACTAATTCTAGTAATTGCATATATTACTATATTTTAAAGCGCACCGCGTATTTTCTCTCAACTATTGAAATTTAAAACGACGTAATAATTAACGTGGGGAAAATTTAATAAGAAAAACAACACCGTTAGTAAGTTGTCCCATTTTAAAATAGATGGCGTTATTATTCATGATGACATAAAAATTGTGTTTTATTGAACGAACCTAGAATAGAGATGGGCTACGGAAGTATAAAGTATATTCTACTTGGTAGAATAATAGATGCATAATCTATAGGTGTAATTAATCTAATTAATTAATGTGTGAAACGGAGAGCAAAACGCTTTTTTTTCTATAATTCTGGCCCAATACTAGAATTTCTTAAACCTTGTGGCCCACCCATTTTTTATTAGAGAAGGGGGCAAACGAGCTGTGGGATCATAGGGTGATCGACTCCCAAGGACATCTGCAATACTAGGAGAAACACCCTTTACAAAGTTTGCCCACCACTACCAAGTAACATGTAGAAACGAGTTGCCTAGTTCCTTTAACTGGATCCTTTAGTGCTTTTAGCAGAATATTTCTAATCGAAACTTTCTTAGTTGCGTCGTGTAGCAACATTGTCAGCTCTCGCTTGATAACACAAATCGTGTGAAACATTTAGCAGGGAACCTGAGGTCGTGTCTACCCAATTTATAAACGTCGTAAAGAATACGAAGGCTTTACCTACTGTTGAAACTTTCAGGACACTTCCTTGAACAATGTGTGAATTAATCAATGCCTATACATTTGCGGTTTTCTATTTAATATGCCTATTTATGTAACCGTTGGGTTCCACTGCAGAAACCTGTCCATGAAACAATGTATTCCTTAGACAGGTGTGTAATATAATAAATGTTTTTTGTACAATTATTCCCTCAGTTAAACTATTAATACTTTTGTGAGACATTTCACTATACTACTTATAAAACGGCTTAACTCACGTGTAACTCGGTGTCAGTACCTACTAGTTTCGAGCCCATCGGGGGCTCATCTTCAGGGTGAGGACGGGCCGCGAACGCGCTATAGTACCGATCTGGTCTTCTTTAAAACTAGACATTGATTTTACATCAAATTGTTTATTTCTATTGACTTTGTAATACTAAGTTAATTTTGTATTCCTTCAAGAACACGGACATCGTTTGTACCGTTGTAGGTCAGATTGTGAATGTTTTTGTTTTTTGTTTCTTTAAACGATGAATCGATCTTTTTAAAAATAGAATGTGTGTTCAGTGCGATCTCATCAGTAGTCAGAGCGCGAGCTCGGTGCAAACCTTCAGGAGAACAATAACTAGTTGTTTGGCCGCTGTCGAAACACGAGGTCGTGCGAAGGTGAGCCGATTGCTAACACGTCGCTCACGAACGCACGCACTCAAACGTACGTCTTATTTACATCACCAGGCACACAAGATACATCTAATTACTCCAACGTACCCTTAAATCGTCATATAACTACGAGATGCAGGGGACGCGGTAGGTCTTCGTTCACTGGTCCGGTGTCTCCGTGTGCGTGTGTGTCGACACACGACCGCGCGGTGGAGGGGCACACAACGACGCTCAACACGCAAAAGTAAAACACGCTGTCGAAAATTTGTATACCGTCAGAATGTAAATGGTTTAAAATTATCGTAAATTTATCTTCGGATATATTTGTTAACATTTATTTATGGAAGCTATTATTTGTTGTAGTTCCAGCTTTACAATATTGTTCGTAAAGTAGTATTGGGACAAGATAACCATTACAATTGTAAGGACTTGTTTAGAATAAAGGAACCATTTATTTGAGCTATCGTAACACGTACAAAAACTTGACGATGTTTTCTTTTTTTTAATAAAAAAAAAACAATACATTTCATTCAGGTGCTTCGGCAGTGCAACCCGCGGTAAGCGATGTGAGCGTTTCCCATTGAGCCGATTATCTACTCGAGTAATTGGATTTTTTTACGTTAGTCCGATTATTTCCATAAAACCAATCGGCCCAACGGGAAATAACCGATAATGCAAATCGTTGGATTTGATGAATATATTATTGACAATTGCCCCTAATCTTACATAAGACGAAGTAAGAATTAATTGCTTAAGTAATACTTTTTTATAACACAGTACTTCAGTAATTACATTAATGTATGATAGCAATCTAGAAAATAAAATTGTTTAGTAAACATGTAATTAATATTTATTTATAAAATGTATTAAAGTAAACTAGTTATGCTGTCGGTACATGCACGCGTCGGCTCAATAAGGCGTCATTTGCATTGGTAATGGCCGGCGCGCGGCGATTGTAAACACAGCGATCCACCTCGCGCCCGGACCCCCGCCAGGCGCTCGCCCGGACCTCCGCCCGGACCTCCGCCCGGACCTCCGCCTGCCACACGGCGCCTCGAAACCGAAAAACTATTGCGTAGTTAAATTATGTGAGAACCATAAGAATAGCAGGATAACCTGTAATTTAAAACAAAAATAAACCAGAAAAAACTTATCCGAAAGCTGACTACATACTTTTAGGTTTTAACTGAACATACGTCTATGTTTGGCGATGAAGTATTCGTATGAAGTCAGCACATCGTATCTTACAAGTTTGGTATCGCTCGCCATACCGCCAACGATGCCAAATTGCCAGAGGTGTCAGTTGTACATACCCATAACTAGATGGAGTTAGTGAGGTCATTGCAATTTTAAAAGAGATCGACGTCAAGTTGTCACAATAAAATACGATTGTAATTGGTAAACTGCTGTTAATATTTGGGACGAAAATTTAATGTGTGTCAAATGTAATTAAATTTAATTAAATGTAGTAACATTTGATCATACAAAACGTGTTCATTGTAGGTATATATATTTATTTTAGAAAAAAACTTTTAACGACAGAACAAAGACTGTGCTTAGTTTTGTCTTTAGATACTCATAATGACTTTATAAAAAAATGTTGTGTTTACGGGAACATCGCCCAAGCGCTGCAATCTAGGCAAAATTAGGTACCTTTTAGATGTCGTATAGCAATTACCATAAGCATCTAGATACGTAATGAAAAACGAAAAATCGACACGAGTTACTCTGTATGGAGTCATTTATGTTTTCTACATAATGAAGCGAAATATCGTAAGAATTACGAAGTAGATTTACTAAGATACGAGCAACGAAAGAGACAGAACGATAAATATTTAGGTGAAATGAGATTCTTACATTGGACGTTCTAAAAAAATATGCATTGCCTCTACTTCTGTACTCATTATTTTGATTGCTTAGATGGGTATAAATAAGAAAAAATCCAGAACAAATTGTTCGTTCAGTAGTCTACAAAATTTGTAAGAATGTTTTTTTTTTATACGAGAAGGGGGCAAGCGGCGAGATCACAAGAGCGAGTATCGACGCCCATGAAATACCAGAGGAACCACAGATGCGTTACCGGTCTTGTTATATATAATCAATAATCTTTCGTTGTGGCGATTGTTGAATAATATAGAACAAGCTTTGCCGTAAAAAAGGATTAATTAATAATGATGCTACTGTGGTTTCGAAACGGTATCCGTCCCGCAAGGTTCGCAAATAAAGTCGTGTCAACGCTTGACGAAGGCTTGTAATTTTCTCTCGAGCCTAGCTGGCGAGGTTCGGTGGCAATCACACCTTGTAAGGACGTAATGTTCACTCGTCGATACGGTATCTCTCCGCGAGCTCTTGTAATTCACTTTATTACTATCGACTAAGGTAACCATGAGTCCTGAAAAAAAAAATGATTAAATTTTGTCGCTATTTTTTTATTTCATAGTTTCTCCCGTCCGAGGTATCGCTAGATACACGAGATGGTAAATGACCTAAGCCAGTTGCAAGTCCAGGACTGGGCGCGGGATCGAGATAGGTGGTGATTTTATTGACAAGTGCCAAGATATACTTGGTGTAGCTGCATCAATCTAATTAATTAAATTTCACAACTGTTTTTTTTGTATTTCGTATTTTCCATACGTCTGTTACAAGCCGAAAACCAACAACAATAAATGTGTGACGTAAACAACTATGACGTAGTTCGTAGTTTCGGAGTCGACATTACACAATTTAGTTCGGTTAATTCTAAAATAAAATAAATGTGTAAATAGGTTCAATGTGCAATTAGTAGATAACAAAGTTTGTTTTAACGTCGCGATCAAAGAAGTAGTAGTGTTTGTGCGGCGCGGCGGCGAGCGGCGCGGCGGCGAGCGGCGCGGCGTGGGCGAAACAGCAATAGGCAAATAACGGAGCGGATGTAGCGGCTGTTTGCACTACGATTGATGGCTGTTTGCTAATTTTGCCTGAGTTCATAGAGTTTATGGCAAATAAACTATGCCCGACTTTCAATAATACTCTATTATCGCCAACTCTTTGAATGTACGTGTTGATGTTTTAACAGACAATATGCATTACTGAAAACTGTACAGGATGTTTACATGATACTCTACTATTAATTTAATAAAAATAATAATTACTCAAAAATCTGGAATTCTGTACAAATAGCATAGCGATCAAAATTAATGTTCAAGCCCAAACAATGGTTTTCGAAATTTAAATGACCATCTTCCTATTTTGGGTACGTTGGTCGGTCTGACACACAAGTCATAATGAACCTGTTAATGTAAAAGCATTAACGGTGTCCGTTTTAGCACTCCTTTGTGGCAAATCGCAACCCGAAGCGAGTGGAAGCGAATGGAAACGACCGACGCGACCGGAACGAATATCGTGACGAGTGAACCGAATAACCGGCTTACCGTTCACACATTCATTCGCAATCAGCATCGCCTACTGCTGAAGGTAAATGTGTTGACGCGGATTTCAAACTGTGTATTGATTGATAAATATCTCATGGAATTGAAGAAGAAAAAATGTATACAGGTTGAGTCGACAAGAAGTTAAAAAGATTAGATGCGTCTCTAAACGTTTGTTAGTTTTTTTTCAATAAAATAATCCAAGGGAAAATGTCTCCAAAATATGTGTCGATATATTGCCCGTGTTACGGAGCTGACGGCACATGTTAATGGGGCCGGTTCTCATTGTCCCATTGTTCACGACAATTGACTTCATACGAGCGCGGCGAGCGGCTCGGAACCGCCAGGCCGAATCGCCCCAGTACCGCCATTGCAGTTTTTTCGCCTTTAATTACGCCCTTGAGCCACATAACGAGTCATTTGTGCGCCTTATTGGTAAAATAATTGCTAAAGAAATGTTATAACTTCCAATTAAAACTATTACAAACCATATGTTTTCTTATTTATTGCCAAGGCTTCTTGTAGTGTGGCCATGTTAAGACTGTTGCCCAGTTATATATTAGAATTAGATGCAATTGTTTTAATTCAATCACTCTTTGTAGTATTATTAAGAAAGAAAGGAACTGTTCAACAGAAATATTAATTGAAATTAGTTTATGCTTGCGACTTCGTCGGCGCGGAATTGACAATAGCCTATGTTACTCGCGTATACCTCAGCTACTTTCCATAGTGATCGGTCCAGCCGTTTTGTTTTTAACCCCCGGAATTAACATCGATTTGCGTAAAAAAACTTAAATATATTGTATTTTATTTTATATCTACAACAGTTAAAATAAGTATAACAAAAAATACTGGCTGAATAGTAATTTTACCTTTACCTAAAAACAATAAGCAAAATGTCGGTGTGGTGTCATTTTAAACATCAAAAAAGGTCGTTATAAAATTATTGACAATTTCTGTTTGAAATGTTTTCAATTTATATTGTCTGTGGATAATTTGCTACAGTTAAAAGTGTAGTACAAGAATTATGCGTAAATTATTCGTAAAAAAAATTCGAGTTACGAATCCCGTGTCTGTAAAATGTCGCTAAGTCATGTTAATTGTATACAATATTTCTTTATATTATTCAAGTTTAATTTGTTAGGAATCGGTATTATATTATAATAACATAAAAAAACATTAGATAAATAACAAATCATGAATATAGGAGAGTGTGACGGCGTTCTCGAATATATTTATTGCTTTCAAGAAAACTACTATCTGTTGCACGTAGACCAAAAACAAAAGTGTTACACATCTTTAGTTTGTATGACATTTGTTAGTGTACTTTCCAACCGTAAGAGGCGCTGTATTAATCTCATACGAATTTTGTTAATGTCATTAGGTATACTTTCCCGCAAATTTTCATGTTAGGCCCACAGTGTTCAATTTTGTCTACACACGTATGTTTGAACTGTTCAAAAACGCAAGATGTGTAGCTGGCTTCGTAATAAATACTGGCGGTGTTATGTGTCCGGTTATAAAACAAAAATAATTTTAATGATTTATCCATCAATAATAATCTGGCGACCATTAACTAATAAATGCTATACAAGAAAACGAGCATTTTTACATAGCATGAATGACCGTTTTTTTTTTATTAAAAGATGAGGGCTAGCTAGCGGCGGGATCACGAAGTGATCATCGAAGCCGATGGACATCTGTAATACTAAAGAAACAAAAACGTTGCCGGCTTTTAACACTTTCACCGCCAAACTAAATATTAGTTTTCGAGCCCTCAGCGTCACGCAAAATTAGACAAAACATTTGTCGGATATATCCGTCATTGTCGCTTAAAGGGTTAAGGAAGAAATGCTTACCTTTTTGATTAAAACAAACTTGGTATGAACGCTATAGGTTATATTTTGTAAACATCTAAACTAACCCATCTAATTTAGAACATTGACAAACAACATGAAATGTTGCGATAGATTTTACTGAAATTCTTACGACATAAGATTAAGATGTTGTCTTTCATTCGTTTTATAAATATAAACAAACACTTTAATGGTATATTTTTATTGTAGATATTTATGTGTTATAAACAAATAAGAATAAACATGACACAGTTGGCTAACACTTCGATGGTTGATTTATAGCGTTGTCAAGTGTCGGCGGCGGGCGGCGGGCGGCGGGCGGCGCGCACTCCGCGCAGATCAGTCTATTGAGAGCCACTTAAATTATTTATAGCAATCAATCAAATACAAAATGTACTTCTATTACGTATCGACGATCGCTATTGCTATTGATTTTAATCTTTATTATCATTGTACACACACAGGCACGCGCACGCATAATATAGATATATACGTGAGACAAGGCCCCCTGTCTCCTATGACACAGATTTTCCTAGTACAGAAGACAGGGCCAAATGTATTATATACAGTGGTGAATTTTAGGTCAAAAAAAGATTTTTTTTATTGTTAGTTCTTGTAGAATAAGAGATGAATAACTTTTATGGCGCTATAATAATTTTACTCTTACAAACAATGTATATTGATTGTAAACTCGGAAAGTCGTTAGATGCGGAAGGAGGACCGCACTCTATGAGAGGAATTGGGGAAGGTTTGTGTCCAGCAGTGGGCACAAGGGCTGATGATGATGATGATTGTACACTGTTTATGTCTAAAAATACCTTTAATTACTCGATAACAATTACTTTGTGTTACTTACTTTAAATTAACTTCGTGTTTATTTTTAGTTAAAATTGTTAAAAGTATAATTATCCAAACAAATTACAAATTTACTAAATAATATCGGTAAAAACAAAGAAAGATTTTTAATGGAGTTTGTTATTATTAATTACGATATATGCTATTGTTAAGTCACGTAATTAGTGTGAGATTTTTGTGAGTGTGATGTCGTGACGCGGGCGAGTGCAGACGGCGCGCGGATCGTGCGCCGGCGCGTCTAGAAAGCGCGTTTCACTTCACCGAACTCCTACTATATTAACTCACTTTTTAACTTATAAATGAATATTGAACAATATACTAAAATTGTTCTTATTACTATTTTATTTGCCATACATAAACAGATGATACATTTTAGTTTATTCTTGTCAGAACAAAATATCTCCATCATCAGCCTTTGTCTGATCTCTGCTGGCGGCCACCTCCAATGTCTTCAACAGTATGCTGTTCTCTTTCCGCATCCAACGACGTCCCACCGTCCGCATTAAGAGGGGGCGTCAAGAAGAAATATTCTAAGATTAAACATTTCACGTTATGTTGACTATAGGTACAGCGTCTACACTAACGGCTTCCGTAATTGAAACACGTTGTTTCGATTAAATACGTTGTAGTTTATGGTGCAGTACCTCAGTGGTCGAGTGAACTCATTCGGCAATAGCATGATAGTGGTAGTAATAGGGTCAGTATTACTAAATACATAAAACATCTGCTGATCTCCTGGTTGGTGGAGTTGTTCTTTGGTACTCAGCCCGGCTGCCCTTTCCTAATGATGTTGACTAATAATTCTAATGATTATTTACATTTAAAATATACATCGTTGATATACGAACAAACAAATGGTACGGCTCTTCGTTTCGGTGGTATATCAGGCGGCGTGCGTGCTTTGGAAAGTAATGAGACCACTCGGGTCGGCGGCGGCGTGATGCCGCTCATTTGTCACGGTCGGTGTCCCGGTGCCCGCCCGCACTGCGCTCTAAATGCGTGATCGCGAACACGCCGCCGTGTTGGGGCTTCACGTTCTAACAACGACCATCCATCTATTTAAACTTTGGCATTTATAACATTAGTAAGATAAATAAAAATTTAAGCACATTACATCATAGTTAAAGTATAAAAACAAAAAGGATACACAGACGGAAAAGAAAAGTCAAGTTTGTAATATTTCTTCACGTTTCCGTGAAGTTTAAGAATTGATTGATGAAGTTATTGAATTGAGACAAGAGTAATATTTAATTATTTACGTACATATTGAAGGTGTATGGCTGTAAAGGTAGAAGAAGACCGAGTAAGGTGTGGATGGATTGTGTGAAAGAGGATATGACGGCTGACAGAGATATATTGAAAAGTATTACATACTGTGCCGACCCTCTGTAAGGAAAAGGGCAGGTTGATGATGATGATGACGTACATATTGTAATGGTATGTTTATATACTATACAATGTAAGCAAACATTAAAGAATCGATAGCTAAATGTATTGTTATCCCTCCAAATAAACAAAGAGTAACATTGTTCACCAAAGGACACTTCCGATGGACGTGAACAAAGCGCGCGGAGGCAAGGCCCCAGTAATTGTTATTCCCGCCCCGTCTCGCCGCTGCCAGGATAATCCAATTCATTCGCTTGTGCGCTGTACATCGCTCGCATAATGAGGGCCAAGCTGATTATGTACCCCGGCGCAGCCGCCACGACGACTCCTTATAATTATCATCAATTATGACGCGGAGGAAACGATAAAGGCAGCGTTATTTATAAATATTTATTAAATGGCCTGAGAAGTTATGTAGGCCTGGTAACGACTTGATAATATAAACGTAATTACTGTTTATTCTGTTCCTTTAACGTTTATTAGAAAACCTTATTGGGCAAATTCCTTTGTTCTTATTGTTAATGTAATTAGTCGAACAATTAAATGTGACTAGAAATGATAACCTTAATAAAGTAACAACTGGGCATTTTGGAGAAAACCTCTTTTGTTTTATTTTCATTCATCTTTATTCCGTTCTAGTGCAATGAAGGGAAAACATTTTTTTTTCTATGGAACTAATAAACTCAAAAACTACTAAAGCTACATTATCACCGAGTATAATTAAGCACGGACCAAGTCACGTATAAAGGCTAGTTTTTAATGTAGATGGAGGCATTTTAATTTATTCTTTAAATACATTAAATACCTACATATTTAATCTACGAATTTGAATTAGACTTACTAGACAAAAATATCACTTCTTAACACACTGTTTACAAACAGAAGACATACCTAATTATTGAGAACATTGGTGCCGTAAAAACTGGCAAAAATACTATATTCCTTGGATAATATAATTAATTTATGTTATCAACAAGCAGATCTGATTAAAAGATAAGTTGAAGGACGAGACATGAATATGCAATTAGATAATACCAATTGTAGATAATTATTTAAACAGGTTTCATTCTTCAATACAAGTTTATTTGCTGTATTACTCCTGGGAGAGTAATGTAGTAAATTTAAACATTATAGTCCTAGTATGAACATATTGTAATTTATTTACCG
>JAODUI010000027.1:2677179-2708299 GCA_027563995.1 Papilio gigon
GTCGCCGTCCACCTGGTGGACGATGTTTATTTAAATCAAAATGGCTACAGTTCTTTCTGTTATTTAAATTTAGACAACAAATGAGCGTTACTTAAAATTATATACTTTATTAAAAATATTGAAAAAACAAAATAAAACTATGTAAAATGAATAAAGCTGTAAGGCTCCGTACAGGAGGAAACGTATTTATTTGGAAATGGATTTGGAACATTGTATTTTATTAAACTACAAGTTTTTGGCCGCGACTTCGTCCGAACTGAATTAATAAAAAATAGCATTATTTTTCTTATGTTACAAGTGGTCATCACGTTTATTAATAAACTTTTACGCATCTATTGTAAATATCGTTTGCCTTACGATGACGAGCCTGTGCTGCTGGTCGAGGGTCTTCAGCATAGGTAGGCTTAGTTCGCGGAAGACCTCCAGCCGGCGGCGGAAGGCGGCAACGGAGTCGTCGCGCCGGCCACGACCCAACTGAAGCTTCGAGCAGTCCACCAGCACCATGCGGGGCGATATCTTAAACTATTAACAAGACAATATGTAACTATGGATAAAGGAAAATGCACTTAATTTATAATAATAATTTTATTGACAGTCTCACCTCTTTCTCGAAAACATCCAGCTGCTGCAAGTCCCGCGGGTACCCGTCCAGCACTAGACCGTGTCCGGTGCGCGTGGCATCACTGACCGCAGCGCGCACCAGACGACCCACGAGTTCGGTGGAGACCAGCTCGCCGCCGGCCAGCGCCGCACGACACAGTGCGCCGTCAGATGCCGCTACGCCGCCCGACTCCGCCAGAGATCGGAGACGTTGTCCCAAGCTGGAGACACACGAGGAACGGTAGCATTGTAAGACGATGCTCAGAAGAAAATAGACTTATAATGCTCAGTGTAAATATATACGCTTAATTAACCGGGGAACTCGCAGTGGTCGCTTAACACCTATTTAATTAATAAGTCCAACCTGAATAATAAAACTCAAAAGCGCACATACTTAGAACTGCACAAGAATTCGTGCGTACATGAATGTGAACCAGGCGACGGAGTTATGCCAGGATCGTGGAAAACGTAAACCCATAATTTCTGGCCACAGCTCTAAGTGAGAAGCGTTGTTGTTATTCCAACCTGTAGTGAGTCCAGCCGTGCGCCTGCGCGACGGCGCGCTGGCAGAGCGCGGCCTTGTTGCTGCCGGGCCCGCCGACCACGCACACCACGCACGCCCGCGTCTCCGCACCGCGCACACGGATTACTTCCGCCTGGTAAGATAAAACCCGAAACTGCTTAATACAACATCGGTCGAATTAACGTGTCCGGAAAGATGTAATACAATAAAACGTTTATGTGTAAAAAAAAGTATTGGCCCATGAGGGGATCGAACCCGCGACCTTCGCGTTATTAGCACGACGCTCTAACCAACTGAGCTAATGGGCCGGTTGTTATACACAGAAAATGTTTCGATTACAGTTTGACTGGGAAACATGAAAATATCGGTAGTTACTCAGTTTGATTAAAGCAATAAATTAAGGATTAAGGAGCTTAATGGATATCGCTGACGTCACATTGTTATTAAATATCAGCGCAGAATGTAGATAATATTATTGATTAAAAAGTAAAAACATTGGGGGGAAATTTGTGATAAAAAAAACAACTTTCACCGATAGCGGCATCGCTTGGGAACACGTCGAATAAATGTCGACCAGTACGTTCTTACAGTTCAAGAAATACATCGTTTGAGAACCGCTAGGCACATTTATAACTATACATTTAAAAATGATGACGAGAGTATGGATGACGAATCACTCAAAAAGACGCAACTCATCGGGAGATAAGTGTGAAAGAAGGACATATGTTATAAGGAGTCCAAATTACACACTACAAATGTGTACAAGACAGAACAATGAATTTACAATGAGCACTGCAACGGTCAATTACACTTCAACAGAATGAGCTTGCTCGTTCATACTCTATTGTGTAATTGTGTAAACTGAATAGCAATTGAACGGCGTAAGAAAGTGACCATCACTGACCACAATCAGCATTCCAGTGTGATCAAAGTAATCAGCAACGGGCACGACGTGTCTATAGAAATGGGCGAGCGCCATGCGCGCTAGGCTGAGCACGACGTGCCCGAGACGCGCGCCGTATTCAATCTGCCGCTCCAGCACGCGCTGACGCCAGCTCACCACCAACGCGCCGCTCACCGTCTGGATCTGATGACAACGGGGACGTTGATAGAGACAGTGGCCAGTTAGACAATCGACATGATAGATTCTTCGCAGTCTTTTTGTAAAAACGGCACATGAATAGCTAATAGCGATTTTGAAAGGCCGTCCTCGAAGTCGTTAAGTGTTCCACCTCTCTGGATGTACTATGTAAGATTGCACAAATCACAATTAGTGACCAATTAGCGACGAGTCCGTAAGTTAAATTTATGATAAATCGAGCCGTTGCCTGTCATTTCCTTGAATTAAGAAAACTAGACTATGTTACTACCCTATGCATACGACGGATAGACAAGCAGACAGAATCAATTATTTATTGTAAGAAACCCAAACTGGTACATCTTGCGAAGGAAATATGAAAATTATTTTTTTTTAATACATAGGTACTGACATTCCATTTTTAGTGACCCCGTTTTATTCTCCTTAAGCTTAATTTCCTGTCTTTATAAAAAAACGTTTTGATATTTGATTTACAAAATGACGGTTTCATGGCACCTTTATTGTTGGACAACAAAAACTTTCTTAGTACACTGACAGGTACATTAATCCAAAAGTCTTTGATGTCGATTCGTACGCCATCGTTGATCGATTCTTGTAAGAGCTGACAAAAATCGGTAGTGTGTCAAGGGCGGGGGGCGGGGGGCGGGGGGCTGCTACGCACACCATAACCGTTAATAAACAATGTTTGGTTGACGGCCATGTCCAGCCGTGTCGCTACTGTTGTCTAATGTGATATTATTATAAAAGTTACAGATATAGGTCATATAGATTTCTATGAATATTAATGAGTGGCCAGCTCGACAGGTGCAATACCAAGAGCTCACAGAAGACAGATGAAGGCAGGACTGTTCTGTAAATTGTCTCCGCTTTTCTTCTCCCACCTGCTTGTAATTTTTTATAATTCCTTTCGGAGAACTTCGTCCTCTTTATATACGATCAAGGTAACAATGAAAAATGAAAAGGATTGTACTAAAAGTGCCAAGGATTGAAAAAGGAATTTATTTCTATCACCTACGTAAATTAAAAGAGTTACTGTATTTTCGACTCATTAGCTTATTGCAGATGTCCCTATACATCAGGTTATCAGCTGTCTGTATTTCCACTTCGAAGGAAACCACTGTTAAAATGTAACAATAATATAAAAGTAAAGGACACGATATTACCTTGTCAGTGTACTCGGCGAGGTCTCGCATGGAGCGGGGGTAGCCGGACACGAGGTAGGCGCCGGCGGCGGGCGCCATCTTCATCTCCAGCATGAGCACCTCCGTTACCGTGCGGCTCGACAGCGACCCAAAATCCTGCATGTCTGATGATGATGACATTATAAATTAACGACAGTATGGTACATTCATGACACATTAACCTTGTAGCTGTGGTCAGGTCAAAGGTGGTAATAAGTCATTAGTATATTATATTGTACTTGACTGTACTCATGTGAAAGAGCTGGAGATATAAGACTGAATTTGTGATGCGTCATTTCGGACTTGATCAATAAAAACTTCATTACAAAATGCACGCAGAATTGTATCAATGCATTAAACTCGCCTCTTTCCCAAAGTGCCGAAGTTATATCTTTCAATATTTACAAATATGGAAGTGTTAAAGGTCGTACGTGTGGTGTCCTACAAATAAGATATCGAGGTCGGTCCTTGAGGGGAGACAGGGCCACAGCTGTTACTTCCCACGAGCCCTCTTCTATATTAATCGTGCAATTGAACACATCCAAGTCTATTATACCATTCTCTCCCCTTCCCGCACACACCCGCGACCCCTAGCGCCTGCTATCGTGTCTATTGAATTAGCCTTATCGTTTCTTCCGTCCGACAGCTTTATGTTACTTAATCAATATATTGTTTACAGAAGGTTTTAAAAAAGAAATTAGAGTATACTGGAAAATTGCCTTTAATGCTCGCAATATTTTTAGTTGACAGTACAAAATTGGCAATCAAGTCAAACAAATAAAAGAACTTTGACAATAGGAAAACTCTATTGTCCAACAGCGCGTGGAATTGGCAATTTGAATTGTAAACACGTCATAATTTGCATTGGCGTTGACAATTTTACAATGTTTATTTGCGTGAGGAAAATGTTTTCATAGTTTTTTTTACGGTTATCGTGTCCAATCTGAAGTGAGGGGCACATCGATCGTCCGTCGACATTGTACCTCGCCATTGGCAATGACCAGTGGCAACAATTATGTTTTTATGGTATCATACACAAGCACTTATAACATCCTAATGGAAAATAAAATACACTTCGCTAGCTTTTTGTTTTATTACTTTTACATTACTTGTTGTAATTTCGGTGACAGCTTTGTGGATATCGGCACAACAAGACTGAGACACGACAAAAAGCCCTTGATTACTTTCTCTCCCTCTACAGAAGAAAGACAGATAAAGATCTGTCGACTAACGAACTTCTAACAACAGTGTTAGTACTGTCGGCATAGTGGTAGATGGTAAAATAAGTAATACTAGATTCTCCGTTGTGTGTTTATTTTGGAAATGCGCACATGTCTTCTCAGTCTACCGGGGACGTAAACCCATACATGCTATAAAAACGTCCCTTTTTCTCTCTCGCCGTCTACCCTAACTGCACTGGAGGATGTGCGTGTGCTCACCGTTGCCGATGGCGTACTGCTGCAGCAGGTCGGTCATGTTGACGTGCACGAGGCCACGTCGCTCCTGCGCCAGCGTGTCGCAGTGCGTCACCTTGCCGCTGCCTGGCCCTCCTGGACAAATATCACTTGTAGGCACTGTCATAAAGTCAGTAATAGTTTCTGGTACTAATGAAAAATTCAGATCCCGAGACACCAAGATAGTCCTATACTTTATATCTATGCTTCCATTTTGTTTAGGACCATAGAAAGTATATTACATCATAAAACCATAGAGTGGGACTGAGGTTATGTACATATAGGTGGCTTTTTTTCTCGCTTATACAGACATAAGATATGAAGCAGTTAAGTTGTTGTTTAGGTCTTTAGTAGACGAAGAGAGTATATACATAATTGATTTACCACCTTGCCGAATCGAGCCCCGAACCCTATAAATCAGCAATTTTTATTGATAACCCTAAGACTGTTAATCTTTTGTTCATATATTTCCTGAATGAAAGCCCCCTAAGGATGGCCAGATAGAAGTATCTCTTACCGAGTACGAATATGACAGGCACGGTGGGGGGCTCGAACTTGACGTGGCTGGAGTTTTGCAGGGGGAAGGCGGCGGCGGGCGGCGTATCGCGGCCCCACGCGCTCGCGCGCCCCCTGCGCGAGCCCTCGTAGCTCTCTCTGTCCTGCTCCTCATTGTTTTGTTCTAAATATTATTGTTTATGTAATGTTTTCTTTGACATTAGTATTTGTGTATCGGGAATGGAAACATTTGCTAAAGCGTACTTTATTATGATTAGGTATTTACGACTTGTTGTCAGTTCGTATACTTATCGAAAGACTCGAATCCGCACTGAACGTGACCAGGTCTAATGGCACGGTACACGGCGGGATCGAGCCCAGAACCTATATTACTGTAATGCTTTACCCACGGCGCTACCGACGCGTATTTATAATTCAACCAATTCAAAATTGTTCTGGAAATGATGTTATCAGTAATAGAGTTGTTACTTCTTTTGTTTTCTTACATTGATTGCGTTGTTGAAATAGTTACTAAAGAAGCCGTTAAAACTGGTAGCGGTTAAGATATTACATTATGTTGCAACTATAACGTCTTGAGTTAGAATTTTTTGATTGTTTTCAATTCTAAAGACAGGTTTTAAATTTAATTGAATTGTAATAAAACAAAATTAAATGAATTCTAAACAATTGAAGACCTAAACGCAGTAGCCGTTTGTTTTGAAATAACATACGGAGTTTATAACCGTTTTCACTTTCGTTTATTTATTGAGATTCCAATTGCTTTAGTAATATAAACAGTACTGTGATACCAGCTTTCATGATATTTCGTTTGGGAAAGATTTTCGGCAAGCGCTTGCTCATCTCTTGTTCGTTAACTCACCAGTGTCTAAACAGATGCCCATATTCCATGAAGATGCAATTTATGAACAGTTCCTTCAGATAGATAAATATATAGTCCCTGTATACTAACTATGTATGCGTTGGCACTTATTTATAATAAATATATGTATCAAAAAGTGTCTGTCCCCGCGGGGGTCGCTCGCTGACACTTTAATTGTTCATCGATCAAAGGACGCGACCTTCGGCCGGGCTCCCAAACAAACTATAAATAATACATAAAACCCAATCAAAACGTTGTAAATTAACTCATCTTAGATAATCTGATACTAATGATTTGTTTAATTATCCGAAAGTAGTGGCGCCGCGATAGCATTTCTGCTAGCGGTTGTACTCGAGCCAGCATCGCGGGACGGCCGCTCCCCGCTGACTCCGGCATACGACTGAGTGTTGGAAGCTTTCTTTTTTTAAATACAACTTATAAAAATATTGTTGACCCACTCTGACGTACGTGATAATCGACACACGAGCGAGATGGAGGACCGATTGAATATTTAAAGCGGCAACCCCCTGAATGAATCCACCGCGTGGGCAATTATTGTATCAAATGCAAGGGCCATACACGACACTTTTGACTAATTGTGTGTACCGGGCACACCGCAGGTAGCCGGTGCTGGTAAACTTCTATATTTCCACGAGCGGCGCCGGGACAGCCGATGAATTATTTAGTTAATTTGACGTTACAATAATTGATATGTTTGAAGGAGTTTCAAGTTCCGAGAAGCGGGTAATGACTCACTGTTCGTGGCGGCGACAAATCTATACAATTATAACGAACGTAATGTTTTACTTATTCTATACGTGTATGACTCAGTTAAATGTTTCATAACTTAGAATTAAGGTTATCCAGTTAAACATATAAACTTAAGTTTTCATTCGTTCGTAAACGAATTCTAACATTGCTGTATAATTAATAGTAAGTCAGTAACAGTAATAATCGTAAGAAAGACATTTTTAAAATATCCCGCTCGAAGGATCAAATGAAAAACCTGTTCAACTATAACATATTAATTTATTAACAAATCCTTGCGTTAACAACTGGTGCCTCCGTACTGACAGCATAAGTACGTGCGGCTATTGCAATCCAATTGATTTGAAACTTAGTGAAATTATTAATTACCAATTGTAAAAAACCATTAAGTACGAAATATTATTCTTAAACGTTTAAATTTCAGGTCATTTCTTATTAAAACATTTATCTATATTTTAATAACCGTTATATACATATAGCCTCCGCCATAACGTTATTTACAAACACAATATAAAACGAACAATCTAAATTAGTTTTAATATAACAACGCAGGAGTAAAATATCAACAGCAACTAAGTGCCCCGCCGACCTGAGGGTCTTTGCCTCGGTCAACGAAAAAAACACGAATTGTAAACCTTTTTCTATTAGAAGCACTTTTAAAAGTTATGTATCGTAAATATTGCGTAGCTTGTATGATCAAAACATATTAAAAACTGGAAAATAAATCCAATTTCATTTAGACGATCATGCCAAAAAAAATGAAAAATTTTGTTTCCTTTGAAATATGCATCATAATAATTTACTTTAAAAATCAAAGTAAACAATTCGTGAATATTTAAAAACCTAACATTTCAATAACGTACGTAAAATACAAGACAAAATTCGATATTGACATTAATTAAAGCTTCTTGTCACAGAGTAAAAATAATGTTGCCATTGCAAAAAAATATCAAAAAAATGGCGCTGAAATTAAATAATTATAGCATTTTTATTTCGTTGCATTTAAAATGATTTATCGAATATTAAACAATTAAATTGTGCAAATATAACATTTGTTTACTTTTAACAAACTATAAAACAATATTTTACATATAAAAATCAAAGGAATTAATGTTTTTTTTAATAGACACTAACAAACCGAACTAAAGTATTTTATAAGGCTTAAGTAAGAATAATTTAAGTTTTGACTTTTCTCTTAATGAGTAAAGTAAAATTTGTATGGGATTTGTGTAGCGCCCCTATCGGGCGGACTGTACACTAACGTACAATCTCATACAAATCTTACGATACGAATAATGCCTCGAAAATTGTGCTGTTAGTCCTATCGGTAAAATTTAGGCCGTTACTTTATATGAAAAGAAAGCAACTAACATTCTGCTGTATAATTTTTTGTAAATTTCAAAGATTATTATAACCAATTGATATGACAGCTTTTGTAATATTTTATCTGTTTATTTGTGAGGGGGCGCGGCGGGCGCTCGCGCGCGGGGTCCCACACTGCGCTAACAATATCCTGTCCAAAAGTTAACTAAGTATTCAGCCTTCAATAAATCATAAGATTTCCTTCACTTTCAAACACCTTATTCATCGATTGTTTTTGGTCGTTAAATTCGTATACAAGTAATGTCGAGCCAGTTCACGAGTTCATTTAAATTTGACATTATAAAAAATTCACTTAAAAATTGTCCGTTTCATTAATGGAGTAATAAAAATGTTAGTAAAAAGTATTTAATAATCGATTTTACCTTTTTTAGTAAGTTTAAACAAAGTTCACAACAAAATACAACTATGTCTTGTCATGATTTTGACTTAAACAAGAGAGGAAGATTTGAAACTTACATGCACAGAATATAAATTCACTTTACGTCTTTTGAGTGCGCTAACGTTTAACCTTTGTCTTAGTCTTCTTAGTCTAGCAATAAATAATATTAATATTTACAAAATAACATCTGGAATGAATAATTTCAATTTACTAAGTCCATTTTCATTTTGGTCGTATTTTTTCATAAAAATAAGTCTGCGGAACACCTAAGCTCTCCTTCATCAACACTTTTCTTTGGAAAAACTTGAAATGTTCCAGTGCAAACTCGTATAATTCATTTTCCATTTTCCATACGGTCGACTTTTGTATTTTGTCAATGGTCCTTTGAGCCGGATCTATTTTGGAACTCGTCTGTCTAAGATGCGACTTGTTACTGTTCAGGTAATGTTCGGTGGCGCCTTTGAATATGCGAGGCAGAACGGCTTCGAGAACTGATATGAAATCTAGCATTTCCTCCGTGACTCCTACAACGAGATAGTGATTAACTAGGTTGTGTTTGGCTTGC
The DNA here is from genome assembly GCA_027563995.1 of Papilio gigon. Lineage (NCBI taxonomy): Eukaryota > Metazoa > Arthropoda > Insecta > Lepidoptera > Papilionidae > Papilio > Papilio gigon. The sequence continues at coordinate 2,686,507 of JAODUI010000027.1, forward strand.
TCCAGCGCCCACTGGCTACCAGGTTTCCTGAAACAGTAAATGCGCTATCAGATACTGTCTACTATTGATAATATTTTAACTTCACTTTTTCATGGATGTAACAAAACCAGGAAACTGTTCAGTAATTTACAAACACAAGGCTGTTGTGACTTGTCTGTTACACCTCGTGCCTGCGCACTTTGTAATCAAACTGTTACCGTTATACGAAAACAAATAACAAAATTACGAACATTTCCTTAAAATACAATATCAAAAATAGTAAAAAAAATATTAAATTGTTTACTCTCATATTTTAATAATGTTACAAAATATATTTAAAGCGTTGTAATTGTCAAAAAATCTTACCAACACTGTGCCGAGTGACCACAGAAGAAGGGAACCTGCAGCCACATTGTGTTCGGGTCACAGTCTGCTTGATTCTTTTCTACACATTCATCAAAAGTCTGTGAACCATAACATGAAAAAAAAATTTCAATTCGGCCTTATATTTTTTATGACCGCCACTTACCGTATCGAAGGCAGCACTGGATGCCGACTCAATTGTCGTCATCATTTGACTCGAGCTTTTAATTTAACGAATTCGACAATTACAAAACTCAGGACCGTCTCAAAAGTTTTTTTTATCAATTCATGTGAAAATTTAATCCACTCATAACCTTGAGTTAAATTAACCTCGATAATTAAAAAATGTCTAAAACACAACGCTTCACAATAACTTTTAAAAGCCAATTCATGATTTTCGGAAAGCGATTTTCCGGTTTGTCGGTCACGGGATAGCCGCCAGCCCCGTTGCGGAATGCAATGACGTGACCATATTCCAAATACCTATCGGATATTAAATTTTTAATCTGTTTGCCCGCGCTCCGTCGTAACATGGAATATTACACGAAACATACCTATACATAAGAATTATTCGCAACAATTGTTACCAATAATGGACACTTAATTACTGTAGATTTTTCATACAAAACAGTTGCCCCTTAAATATGATTTAGCTTAGAGTATAGCAAATATAGAAGACGGGTGTCCGAGCAGTTTTTATATATTCTCGCAGCAAAGCCATAAAATAAAAGAAGAAATCAGTTCAGAAAAAGAACACATTTTAATCGTCTCTTGTTTTCCGCGAGCCCCGTTTGTACCGTATTCGTTCTTATAATAACAATTACGCCATTAAACACAATGGAACGCCTAGTGTCCATATCTTAGTTAGCATGTCATTACCTTAATCTAGTACCGCCTAGTACCACGTGTGACATAGACTTTAAGCCTATGTTCGGCTTTGCAAGTCACCTCGATCCCACTCGGCATATAGTATTCACCATTGATGGCTACATCATGGAGGACATAACCATTAATGTCAAATTAGACAAGGAATTTCATCCAATTTAGCCGCCAGTTACAGAGATACATTATCATAAGATAATATCGGATCGCTTTACGCAACGTATCGATTATGGAACCAGTTTTTGTACAGACCGTGTCTTACACAACTTTGTACTCCAGTAGTTGCACAAACGTATCTGCTACATTCTTATAGCATTGCACCAAAGGAAGTGTTGATATCACAAATACATGTATCAGTCAACATAAATAAATTCTTAATCTACGTGATGAGATTCGAAGATATATAAAAATATCTTAAACATTCTCTATTTTTTTTTTATAAGAGAATGGGGCAAACGTGCGCCGGGATCACAAAGGTGATCGTCGGCGCCAATGGTTGTCGCTTTGAGAAAGAGATACGCTCGCTTCTTGAAGGACCCTAAGTCGTACTGGTTTGGAAATACCGCCGAGGACATACCGTTCCACAACGCGGCTGTGCTTGGCAAAAAATGACGCGAGAACCTCACAGTTGAGGAGTGCTAGCCATCCAGGTGCGGATGGAACCAGTCGGTCTGTCGAGTCGTCCGCCGACAGAATTCGGCGACAGGAACATTTTGGTCATAGGAAGCGATGCCACTACATTATAGAGTTACGGAACATAATATGTGATTTTTCTTTTTTTATTACATAAGGTGGCAAAGAAAATATGGCTACTTGTATTATAATATCGACTGTACATAGACATCCGCAGTTGCAGATGCATCGTCCAATAATCGACTTAGAATGTATTCTAAGACGGACGGGCTTTGTTGGTTGAATCGAAAGGAATTAGACAGGATTTGTATCATATGTTTTAATCTGTTGTATGTATATAATGTAAATTAAGTTATTATTTACATTTTTTTTATTATGTAAATATAATATTCTGATCATTTAACACATAAAGTTGAATGCTTTAAGCGTCAACTTTTAATTAGCATAAAAAAGACCTTAGCCAATAAAAAGTTATCAAAAAGCCAGTAACGACGTTAACAATGTGAGTTATTGCATAGAACTGCAAACTAGAGTGCAGTTTCCCCCGTCGTATGCCCCGGGGGCTGAACTTTATGCGGCGCCGAATAACTTCGACGTGCTCTCCGAGTTGTTCCAACTTTGTTCCCTGACAAACTCTGACAGAGTAAAGTGCTAAGGCTGGTATTTCAAATAATACTTTGTTTGCTTTCACGGACAACTTTCTAAGGTTATTAATAAAGTACTTCGGTACTTTGTAATACTGTTCGAAAGACGACTTTATTTCGAAGACACAACTGTTGTGTTTATTATTTTATTTTACTTTATTTAACTATTCGTAATTAATTGGTATTTTTACGTGCAACATAAAATTAAGCACTTCAGTAATGCGTCAAAGGTAGAAGCATATATACATTAACTCATGTTACATAATCAACTTATATATTTACATCCCGCACACATCGACACTCTTATATGCACCGTCCACTAATACTGACGAATCAACAATGAATTAACAGGGTCATTCGTAATCATCACTCTATCCCTGAGAGTCGGCACAGTATGTACTCTTCCATACATCTCTGTCAGCCGTCATATCTGGACTCACCTTTTTTACACATATCTTCTTTCACACAATGCATCCAAAGCTTCTTCGGTCTTCCTCTACCAGCCAAGTTATCAAATGTGCCTAGAGATTGTTTTGTTGTTGCAAATTTTACGAATAAATACGTACTCATATTTTTCGTAAGCTATTGAAGCGTGTTTTCAGCAGTATCGTGCCACCGCGCGGCCGGCTCTGTGAAAGGAGGTTGAAAAAGAGTAATTGCTTCCGTATTTGTGCGAACGCGGGACCTCGCTCTGTGGATTGAAGCCAGCAAACATTGATACTATACTAGGCATACCGCACGTATTTATTTACTATACGTTAGTATACTTTGCTATAAATTCATACATTTGTTATATATAGATAAATTCATACATTTGTTATACATTTGAATAAGCGTTTATTTACTTCACATTGTAATAAATTAAGGACAATAATTGTGAAAGGCCGATGTCCAGCAGATGAGGGATGATGATGATGATCAATTGAATGAGATGTTGCCAGTAATGGTCAGAGATAAAAGGTACTTAATATACGAAATTTTGCAATATTAATACTAATTGCATCTTTACAAGCAAAGGACGGCTTATATTTTTTTAGTTTAATTTATGTGAATCGAAAAAAAATCCCAACTCAAGTAATAAGAATTGTCTAACCAATATTTGATAAAGTAGTTACTGGCCATATGTTACAACTAAAATTTTATTTTAAGATTTAAAATAAATGTTTCTAAAAATACACACGACGCAGACGGCACAGATAGGGGCGGAGGCGGGAGATTCCCCCGGGGCAGCGTTTCCCGGATAACCCGGGTGATTGTTGCGGGGGTCGCAAATTAAACGCCGCGACAACACCGACGCCCGGCTTCATCGTTGTCCCCTTTTTGAGTTATTAACTTAATTAAATCGGTCTTAAAAAATTCTTACTTACTTTTGAAAAAATAAGTATTACGAAGAACAGAACGTGGTTATTAATAATCATTTATTATTACACAACATACTGGTTTACATTTGACACGACCAACATGGGGTGAGGTGTTCAGTTCTCATTTCTGGAATCGCAATACAAACAAAGTACTGAGAATATAATTTAAAATAATAGTTAATTATTAAATCAAAATAATCATTCTTTACTAATATTATAAATGTATAAGTTTAGATGGATGGATGGATGTTACGGGTGTTCAGAACAACTAAACATATATCGCTGTAATTTGTCTTCAGTTATCTGCTGTCTTTTTTAATTCTGATCAGACCGTGCCGCGGGATATCGCTAGTATAAGTAAACATAGTAATAAGCAATGTAATTTAAAATTTACTTTATTTAACAGAGTCTTTTACAATGTAAGCAAGTGTTTACAAATTTTAATTAAGTCTCCGTAATCACGAGCTATCAATGTTTCAATAAAAGCGTAAAACCGTTTTACGTGGCAACCCTACAATTAGGAGACAGGGTCTCAGTGTAATTGGCAATTCTGAACTAAGCACCCAATTAGCAGGAGGAGGGGCAGGTGAATTGAGACGTATGTTTGCGAACACATGAACGGGTTATGCTGCTTTCATGTGCGTACTAAAATTACTGTTACAAACGCCATCTGTATTTTAATTGAGTCAATTCATTTAAGCTTTGTGTAGTAATTTGCAATTATTTGTACTACAAAATTCTAGATAATATGAGCGTAGTGTAGAATGTCGGACTGAATTTATTATATATTTTATTGAAATGGAAGTATTGGAACATTGTAAAGAATTAGTTCTTGTAATTGATGGTGAAAAAGTTGACAAGACAGTATTTATATGTGAAGCCAACTAACCCGCACTCGGCCAGCGTGGTTGATGACCTAACCACCTCTCATAATAGTATAGGCTCCGAACCCGTCTGTTGGAACGTATAGCTGACGATTATTATGATCACAAAGACATTATCCCGTCTTAATTTTGTATATCAAAATCAAATCCGCATTTTCTAATGTTCCCTTCTTTTTTTATTTTAATTATTGCGGACTAAGTCGCTAGCTAGTTCTTAATAACCACGATACATGCAGAGTGTACAGTTAGGTACCAACGCGCAGCAAAGTTTCATTCATTAAACGAAGCAGGGGATTACACGAGGGTTTGTACGGCAGGGAAACTCCGCGCTCGTAAGTGCCGGCTGTCTACAACGAATTATCTTTTAGACGTTGTAATGTTTTTTTTATAACAAAAATCAGTAATTTCATACTAGATACTCATTATCATTGTATTGAGATACTTTAATATATCTGTTAATACGTTAAATTTCAGAATATGGGAATGATTCATAGATTTTCATCTACTAAATATTATCAACATTTTGGGTTTGGCGGTATATCGAATTAAAATAATCGTGTTTCGTACACATCACACTATATATAAAAAATTTATCTATCTATCCGCAAAGCTGCGTTTGTTCCGGCTAATCTACGAAAGGGCTAGATTAATTTTGACGTGACTTTTGTTAGAAAATAGCTTATGTTTGCATGCGGTAGTACCTTAGGCTGTTCTCTTCAACGTTAAGTCGCAAGAAATAGCTAAGTTAGGTATTATTTTTATACATATTACGTTGATTGAGAGAGTATCTAACAAGCGATCATATGGGCAAACAATTAAAAGGAAAATACAGTATGAGAAAAAGGGTCTATGTAATTTAAAAATGATACTGTAAGTCATACTTGAATTCGTTGTTGCAAGATCGACACGTATGTGCGTCTTCGCCCCTTGCAGTGAGTTTCGGAGGGCGAGAGCCTAATCTGATTTAGAGGTAGTTACGGACAGGTAAAGTGGTATTTGCGCGCCACCAGCAACCTGCTCCGCGCTGATATGTCCGCTTTATTGGATCTTTATGTGTGATCCCCGATGGCCCGGCGACTTGCTTTATCTATGTAACCTATTTAATTACTGAATATTTAATAACAGTGGAATTTCAGTGCCGATTGTTATTAATTAATTCAAATTTATAATTTAAAACAAGAACACTAAACCTAATCTTAAGCCTATCTTACTACGAATAATTGTAAATAGACTAACACCATTTAAAATGCAGAAATATTGTCCTAAGTTTTTACATAAATTGTCAACAGATGGCGTTGCGAGGTGATAATTGGTTTAACCATAACTTCTTACGGAAAGTTACCGACCTAGATTCATTGAGCGGATTAGCAGTGATTAATATCCCATCCCTTCCGCTTTTAGCGTTATCATTGGAAGACATATTTAGGTTTCTAGAGGCTTTAATATAATACATGTCAAAGAATGAAGAGAACCAATAAAGTTACACGTACTTTTTAAAAGTATGGACCATACTTCTTATTTGTCAATTTCGTTCTAATTAAACAAATACACGATAAGAAATAAAATAAGTCGAACCGGCAAGCGGAGTCAATGAATTCGCAATAAGCAAACTACAACTCTGCACTTCGAACGTACCGGGCAGAATCCGACTTGCCATCAAATATCAGCAACTTCGTCACACAAATTTAAACTTTATTCCATTGCAATAACGCTGTCAATACAACACTGAAGAGTTAGACTGAAATGAGTGAGCGTGTTTCGCTAATGGCCCGTGAAATTGCCGCCACCGTACCGATGACATTTTAATCTTTCTCTGCCGAATGCGACGACGTTTGTACTGAAAATAGAATTTTATCGATTCTCATAAAACATTAAAATTACTTTTGATTATAAAAAACCTACTCTCACGCTATAGACACTCCGAGACAGCGATCTCTTCGTAAAGAAGTGTTCCACATCTGCAGTTCCTTACGTTATCCGGAATGTTCGAGAAGCGGCGGTAATCGCGACCTGCTACTCGTTATTCCCTCAATAAATGTAGTAAATCTTGACTACCTAAGTTTGATTATCAACCATTATTAATATTAGAATAGAATCTTGTGATATTGCGCGCATTATACATAATATTTTTTTTTGTTCCTAACTATTTAATTGCTAAGAATTGAAATTCAATACTCTCTCTGTCTCTTCCAGATGTAATTGTCCCACGTGATGCTGGGGTCAGCGTTACGTGTCCGTCTTCTAAACTTCGCTGTATTAACAACATCTTGGTCCGAGACATGGCAGGCTAACATGTCTCCGAGTACTACATCTTTCCATCTCGTCTTGAGTCTTTCTCTGGATCTGCGACCGGGAAGGGAAAGATGCAGTGCCAGATTTTCGATATAATCTATAAATTCAATACTATTAACATGAAAATCTTTATTCATATGTCTCTTGTTTTTTTTTATAATTGTTTTGTTTGTGTTGTCAATATTATTTAAATTGACATTATGTGACTGACACGTTTTTTTGAACAAAAGCTCCAAAAAAAAATTAGGAGAAAAGAAATCTTTTTACACTGTAAATGTGAGATTGTCAAATATGTTTTGAATATATTAAATATTCAATGTTTATTTTTATTTCGTGTCATTATCGTTGAATAAATTTAAAACGTATTTACATCGTAAATATTCTAAGCGAGTGAAAGATGAAGGCGATAACTTGAGGTTTTATTCGAATTGAGGTTGTATATTTGTATGGTAATTAGATATTGATTATGAATGTTGCTCAAGCCTACTGCACAATATTTATCTTGAATATACGATCAGAAGAAATCGGGGTATACATAACTATGTTTATATAAGACATTATAATAAATTTACGTCAATATTTTAACACTTCGTAATCTATAAACACTTTTATGTAAATTTTATTATCTTCACCGATTTCTTTGTTAATGATTAAATCATTATCTCAATATTCATTAACTGGTTTACTTACTAATTATGATAAATTATTTTATTTTAACAAAATTCTTTTTAAACAAAATTTTAGATCGACCAAGATTTAATTACAAATTCGCATGCGCACGCGCAATTGCTTATCAGAGATAGAAGGCTGTTAACTTAACTGTTAACGTTTCAGATTATCGATTTTATGGTATTAAGTTCGAATCCTTCCATTCGACTATTGAAATAAATAATATTCTAGAACAATCTTCAAGCTTATTTAGAATGGTTCAATTACTTTTTACATTACACTATTGCTTTTAAAATAAACCGTAAAGTGGTAAAATAACATTATTTTAAATTGATACAATTAAATCAAATTATTGTAATATGACTGACTTAGTGCGGACGGCGGGAAGTCGTTGGATGCGCAAGGCGGAGGACCACATACTGCGGACGTGGAAAAGCCTATGTACAACAGTGGACAGACAAGGGCTGATGATGATGAGGACTGACTTTGGACGATATTCTTTTCAGCAGTTAATTTTTTGCGTGCTATAGACAATAAACATTTCTGTTAGGATAATACAAACAAAAATGTTTATGTAAATTGTACATCTATATTAGTAATTAGGTATGTACAGATTGATATTTTCTTTCATAGATAATATTTATTTGAAGATGTTACCGCATATGATTATGTAACAAGAGTCGTAATGATGGAAAGATTGTGTGTTTTATGACAGAACGCGGCCGAGCCGCGGTGTGACGTAACTCCTTATGTAACATAGTTATGTGCCGGGTCACCACACGGAGACGAGTTGCTAACACACTAGCACGATATAGAAGGCGGGCGAGATGTGGAAGAAATTCCGCATTTCGTTTGATCAGTTGCTATATCCAAACTAATACGACTTGAGTTCTTCACGAAGCGAGTGTACCTCTCTAAGACCGGCTACCTATCTGTGGTTCTTCTAGTATTGCAGATGTCTGGGCGGCGATGATCACCTTATGATCTCGCACCTTGTTTACCCTCTTCTCTTATAAAAAAGATAGCTGGAAATACCATTTTAGTCCCCCTCCCCTAGTCTATTTGGCGGAAAAGGAGAGGCAAAGGAAGTTGGAATGTACCCTTTCCGTGCGTATTCTTCTCGGTTGAATTAAGACAGGCAATTTATTTGCAAAGGCGGACATTTATGGACAGCGGTCGCTTCGCAATTTTACCGAGTTCATGTGATATCTTGCTCGTTTCCCAACTTGTAGTATAAGAGTCAATAAGTATCGACATAAATCCTTTGTAAAAACCTTTTACTATTTCAATAATGTTAACAATGGACAAGTCAAACATCGCCGCCAGTCTGCGACGAACACAACGACAATTTCTATATGAAATTATGTATGATAAAATGCCTAGAATTTCGCGAATTTCCAATATAATTAATTGTTACGGATGTTCATATGCAAAGGGCAGTAATTGCTAGATAATTACCACAGTTTTACCGCAATTTTGTACAAGAGAGATATAAAAATTATATGTTATCTATTCGAGTATCTCAATAAGTCTTTAAGGAAAGCATGTTTGCGGGAGAGATATTGCTATATTCATCTTGTTGTAGACACGGCAGTTCCTGTATTTATAAAACGGGCCCATTGTTTATAGCTCTACGTCGCTGCTGTTATTAATTTAACTCGGCGTACTCAGAGTTTCAAAACAAGCGAGAAACGGCCGTGACTAAATGAAAATATTTCTTCCTCAGTTGTGCAAACAACACATTATTAACATCATATCGACCACTCTGACTTGAACTCTGGGAAGTTTACTACGATTTATACAAAAAAAAACTAGGCGTATGTCGAATGTGTACCTTTAATAATAAAGCAAGCGGCCTGTTTATTCCCTTATAATTATCTCAGTAAGTAAAACCACAACAGTTTTTGAAGGTTAGCAACTGTGTTTTAGTTAGTAGGCAGTTTAGCACAAGAAGTTATCTTCGTTTGTCTCAAGCGGTTAAGCCTGTTTTGTAATGTAAACCTTTAACGTATATACAAGGTATGTTTTCATGAAAACATTTTGAACAAACGGAACGAAACACGGAAACATTTCTTCGTGACTTTTTGAGGTATTAATCCGACGTCTGGAAGCTATACGATATAATATTGTTGGTATATCATAGTATTTGAAAACCAGGTGGATGAATGTTTGATTTGTTACTAAAATTAAATCGGCAACGCTAGATTCTAGAAATCTAGGAGATCCGATTCCACGGCACTTATTAGTTGAATAACGATACCTTCATACTCTCCTTTATCATAATTTGGTTGTTCATCCTGCTAAATCTTGCATTATAATAAAAGATACTGTGTGTGTCGATTCATTTCACATTGTCATCACCACATTCGCCTTAAACAAACAAAGGTAACAATACTGTCCCAATAAAAATTCACAACCAAAAAGGACAATGTATTACTTATAAAAGGGCTAACTCACGCGTAAATCGGTGTCGGTACGGACTAGTTTCGAGCCCATCGGGGGCTCTTCTTAAGGGTGAGTTGAATTGGGAAACTATTCGGTACCGACAGCTACTTACACATGAATTAAGCCCATTTTATAAGTGAGTTTTGATTGTTTAAAATGGACAAGTTTTAAATCTTTAATTTATACGATCATTAAGAAAACAGTGCCATGTTAATGGCGATAGAGTTGCAGTGGGGTTCAAGTGAAATGGTTATATGTTAGTACGTCAGCGAAGTAAACGTCGCGATAAGCGCGCGACGCCGGCACACGCGATGATGTCGCCGACACGCCAATGGCACGCCGACGTCACAACGCGGGGCATACATTGTGTGCTCGGACGTACACTGCTGATACAATCAGTTGTCAAGGTGATATACTACTAAAGTAGCGTACAAACTACCATGATTGTCGCGGGGAAAATTGAAAACGAAACAACAAAACATGCATTTGGCTGTCGGTCAAACCTCATCACGCTCCATTTACTAAAGACTAGACCGACAACGACTCTCGTTCTTCTAGTATTGCAGAATTCGATGGGCGTTGACGATCACCTTGTGATCCCGAGCTCGTTTACCCTTCCCCTTATAAAGACTAAAGGGCCTGGAACGGATGGTTACAGACCCTTTAAGTCACAGACAAAATCTAGTGAAGTTCTCTTCAAATAATTTGAACTTATCGTTTGCCTTTGGGTCATGTTAATCTTGCAAAGTAGCGGTCGATACTGAACAGCCCACTGCCTTTTTCACTCTCTGAACATATTCCAATTCTTTATCTACTTTCTGAACTACAAATTAAATTTTTAACTTTAAATTTTACGAAACGAATAACGCTTTAGTTAACAAATGAATAATTAATTAATGTAATTATTTTACAATAAGTAGAAATGTGCTATTGTGTGGTTGTCCCTGCCCCATTTAAGAGAATGCATCAGTCGGCTGCCGCAAACATCCCTTCATTGTCCTCCGCGTCCCGCTGCAACAGCGGTTAACAGTATCAATAAAATAATTATCCAATCATCGGGCAATTTACTACGATTGTCTCGACATCGCCCGTCCCTCTCTCTCCCGTACACGCACCTATTAGTTCGTCTCTTTCCGAACGGAACGGCAACAAGCGAGGACGGTGACACGGTGCTAACCAGTTTGCGGTGACCTCTCGTCCAGTTCAACTAGTTTCAAGGTCTAGTCTGGACGCTGGGCGATTTCACAGTTTCAGTTCGACGTTTGAATTTTAATGCGAATCTCATTCGGTGTCGGATTGGATTGCGTCGCTGTCGCTATAAATTTTTATATCGTTCTTTATTTTTACACCGACACTTTCCGCTTTTTATTGAATTCTCTGTTTTTATATTTTCTCAATAGGCTATTGATATTTTCCTAAGTGAATTTTCAATTAGAATTGACTCATCTGGTTTTTTTTTAAGATTTATGTTTTAATTTTTTAAGATTTCGCAACCACATTTCAAGTCACCCTTTTTGGACAAGAATATACATCGGTCATGACAGCGGAAAGCGGAGGACCGCATACTGTGGAAGGCATTCGGAAAGGCCATGTCCAATAGTGGGCAGACACGGGCTGATGATGATGATAACAGTTTCAGAGCGGCAGCGGTAGTCACTCCATCAAAGAATGGATCACCTTAACTCGGGAAGTATCTTGATTATATAGGAGAGTGCCTCTACAACGAGGGAAGACTTTAGTGTAGATCTACACGAGAGAACGTTGTAGTGAAAATTAGATTAATATTTGCGTCAGAGCAAAATCATCTTTTCATTCGGGGAAGTAATAGGCCGTCGAAATTCACTTTACGTTCAATGAAGGTGCTTACCGTCTACACACGAAGAGTGCCATTGAAAAGGCATGGATTTAATTTTACTCTGTCCAGAGTAAAGTCTTTTAATTTTATTTAAAAAAAAAGCGAAATACGTGGACGTCTATGGATAGAGATATGAAAGATGAACCATTTCATGGTTAGTGTTTTCTATAAAAAAAAAAACATTTGAAGAGCGACAACGCCGGTAATAAAGTGGAATGGTATAATCTTCAAAGCGGTGAGTTGTAGAATAGTCGGTAGTTATTTTATGGTCGAAGTTAATTTGAACAATACGCAATTGGTGGAACAATGCGAGTGAAGCGAGCAGCGGCAGTGCCAGTGGCGCCCGCACCGCGGCCTGCGGTCGGCGGTCGCTTGCGGACAATGCATGGGGGCAAGCTTTACTCCTTTTATGTTAATGTAGACCAAAGTTCAATTACTTGACACTTGACATTGTTTCATCTTTTTTTTATCGACCCAGTGACATCACACTATCTTTACAAACAATACTTAGTTACAGTAATTAAATAAACGAGCCTTTATATACATCAAATTTGTATATTACCAAAGTCCCCTTTCTTACTTACGTGTTATAAATGTGCTGTTGTTTTAATTTATCAAATACATTCTAACAAAGAAGTTACTAATATTTACTCTATAAGAATCCAGTCGCTGGAGGAAAGGTACTAAAATGTAATTGTTTAACACTAAAATTGGTGCTTAGTAATTTCTTTGTCGTTAAATTAGTATTTTAATGAGATGCGCGCTCCGAGCGTACTTTGTACGGTTACTGCCACACGAAATTAGCTCGTTACGTAAACGAGCGACGAAAATAGTTGTTATAAGGAGCCGTTAAATTCCGCTTTCATCTCGTACCAATACTTTGTCTGCGGTAGTAAATTATTCGTTGCACATGTGACGAGGTTTATGACTTAGAGTGATACGTAACGCGGTTTTCTGTAGAATAACATAATACATACATAACATATAGTAAACTGACACTGTTTTTATGGTAGGTAATAATAGTCTAAACATCATCATCTACTGCTGAACATAGGCCTTTCTCAATGCCTTTCACAGTATACAGTCCTCCTTCCGCATCCGACACAAAGTCGGCACGCACCTGCGGCACTATGTCTAAACTTCTCTACGGCCTTTCATTGTCTATTGTCTACATTTTATGAACTCCTTAGATCTCCATCTCCTTATTTTCCAAACCACTTGAAAGACTTCGTCACCCAGTTCATCCGTCTATCCTCACAGCGATGTGTGTCAAAAAGAAGACAATGTTATCCGTGTAGATAAAGTTTGCTGATTGAACGATGATGAACGATTTATTTAATAGTCAAACTAATATGTGAAGTTATAGGAATAAGTAGAATAAGAAAAGGGGGCGATAGAGCGGCGGGATCATAATGTGATTATCGATGCCCAGACATCCGCAATACCAGGAAAGTCAGAAGTGCGTTGCCGGTCTTTGAGAAAGAGGTACGCTCGCTACAACTTCGAGAAAATCTTAAGTAAGATAAGTATCCCAAAATGTACATTCGTAAATATTACCTCAAGAGCAACACTTAAATTTACTTGCCCTATAGGGTCGGCAGTAATCGTAAATATATAAATATCCTTACGTTCAGAAACTTTGAATGTCATAAATATAATTCCATTTACTGCTTACCACTTCTAGACTCTCGTAAAATAGCTGAAGGTTTTATTCGTTTATTTACTTTGAAGTCATAAATAAAGATCAATTTTTTATAGGTATATAGTGCTAAACAGTTAAAGTAATTTTCTTAAATTTATCCAGTACTCTTTACATATAGTTATGGTAAAAATAGACAAATTGTGCCCTGCTACTGAGGAAGCCTAAAACGTACATTTATTGCGGAAAACGAGCCCGAATGTACAAATCTCTACAAAGGTTGTTACAATTAGCGTTGTAACCGCGAGTGGCATGGCTAATACGTTAGCGCGTGCTCATCTCTCAGGCGTGATGATGCACTCTCATTAGCGAGAATGACAATTGGGGCAGCCGGCGAATGAGTGAATAACTCAATGAGCGAATGAAGGAGTGAGTGAGTGAGTGCAGCACACGTCCGGCGCACCGTTACCGCTGGCTCGAGCGGGTCGTTGCCCGCGCGGGTAGCGGACAAATCACTTCGCAGATTTGGTGCCCCTGCCTAACGCGAGCAGGGTTGGGTCGACCGTTACTGCAGTTGCTATGCAAAATGTACCAACATATAGGTAACATGTTGCAGTATAATTTACATATTAACCTTTTATACCAATTTTCTCTGTTTATTTGTTCTGTTTTTTACAACAAACCAATATATTCTTTCCCTTTGTAAGGAATTGTTTTCACAAATAAAGCAAGATGTTCTAAATACATCGATTATGTACTTTGTAAGGAAATTAATTTTAGTTAAATAGGAACCTCATTTTGGTCTCTCTAAATTTACACCTTTACATCATGAGTTGACATCATTCTAGAAATCGTCTCTCAGAAAATGGTCTCCTCCAAACGGAGAACAATTAATTGTATGAGATTGATATCAAGGCAAAAATGACGTTGCATATGAAATGCTTTATCATTGTTACAGAACAAGGGGACGCTTTTAAATCAAAATTCATCGTCACATTCATCAATTTAATAAATAATAATTCAATTAAAACACTAGTCAATAACTTCATGTATGTATTTTTATTTATTCTAATTTATATGAATTAGTAGTTTAGTATTAAGCCCAATCAATTTCAGGGTCACCACATCTGAATAAACAAAAACCTGTTACGCAGTGAGACAGCGTGTCTGTCACGTGCATTATTAATTCACCAGACATTTGAAAGCCTCAGCATCGTTATCAATGATACCATCTGAGTGTGAGGCAATTTCGTTCGATTGATGTATAAATCGTGTCGGAGACAGCCCTATTAATGGAGCAATTGCTTAGAGCGCGGTCAACGTACCGCATGTCACGCCAGCCGCGCTCTAATGCGCTTAGATTACTGCCTACTTTGAAACCACGCTGTCTTGATCCCCTATCACCCGCCGCCGCACTCCGCGCGCATCTCATCACGTCCTGCTGCGGGAGGCCGGGGGGCTCAGGTGAAACTGGTCAGCGATAGCTAGGATTGCGCGGTATGCTATTTGTTGAGGTTTCGTACATGCCTTCATGCGGCCGTATTAATGAACTATGAATATAGTTTTTAGTTGTAAGGTGTTGGTAATCGAGTGAGGCAACACCGTTATAATGCGTCGTGTGAACAAATTGCTTACGGAAATGTTAGATACAGTGTAATCAAAATTTAGGTTACACGTCTATCTATATTTGTATATTTATAAAAAAACAAACTTTATTAAGTTTTATTAACAATTTCATCACGTGAATTCATACCAAGGATTTATATAGTCCATTTTATTTTATTCCTCTTTTACAGTTTTATTTTAAAGAAATTGCTTGCGCTGATTAATTGAATTTGACATGTTTACGTTAATCAACAGCCTATGTCTGCTCATTGCTAAAATTTCCCAATGCCTTCGACAGTATGCGATTCCTCCGTCTTCCGCATTCAATCATATTAATGATGAGAACAAATGCATAAAGCTATTTCATTAAAAAAAAAACCTCTTGCTATGAATTATATTCAAATTTAGAACGGTCCAGAACTAAATTGACGCCGTGACGTAAAATTTGGAACATATTTTACATCGCAATATTTCCCGTAGAAAATTAAATCTTAATAAATAGCCTAATGATTATGGGTATGGACTATCGAACTAGCGGTCGCGGGGTCGATTCCCACCATTCGACTAATATGAACCATATCCTAACACAAGTTTTTTCATACTTAACTGGAATGGTTACAAGAAATAATATTGAATTAACAAAAATCTATTTTTTTTTTTAGGAAAAAACATTACGACAATTTTGTTTCTATTTGCTAACGGTTATTTATTTGCAATAACTGTATACTCACATGATTAATGAGCGCCATGTCGACATCCGATCCTGTCTGCGCCGCTAAGGAGCTCAGCGTGATGCGTATAATTGGATGTACCATGCGTGCGCAGCGCTGCTTAGCAAACACTCCGCTCTGCTTACCCTTGTACAACCGAGATTTACTTTCGGGAAACTATTATGTCACAGAAGAACGTAGTACCTTAGTAGTAGTACATCTTGACAATATTATAAATGCTAATAGACCAATAAATGTTATTATTATTAGGCGCCAGTGACGAAAAAATTAAAAATCAATAGGTTATCGTAGTATGGATGTGTTAAGCGAAAAGAAGGTAAAGAGAGAGGACGTAGATGGCTATAAATGAAAAGGAAGACCGAAGGTGTGGATGGATTGTGTGAAAGATATGCGTAAGAAGTGTGTGAGTACACTTGTGATAGCTGACAGATATGTATGGAGGTGGATGTGGATGTATGTATGCGCCGACCCTCCGCAGGGAAAAGAGCAAGTTAATGAATACAATGTTAGTAAGGTATAAGATAGAAGGTAAACAGCTGTCCTCGGCTTGTCTCGTGGCTTATAGCGTGGTGATTGTTTTATATTAATTTTAAATGATTCAACAGTATTATAATTGCCTAATTAAAATAATTTGCGCTATTGATTAAAAAAAAATTGTTTCATTAAAATCTCTCGGTATCTCACGATTCCACATAGATTATAGAATTTCAATAAAAAAAAAACCAGAGAAAGATTAATTGTTACGTCGTCCAATCATCGGTCCCTTGGCTAGAAGACAATAATTTCCCAATTTCCTCTGAGCACGCGTCCCTTCCGCAATCTCGTTCCCTCCTCAATTCTTAGCCGTTTGGGGATCGTGGCTGATTACCTCAATTTGGATGTTAACTGCCGCAAGCACTTTTGTTTCTCAACTAACTTTTCTTTGGGAGTGTTTAATAATTGAATTAAAATAGAGCAAATTATTTAAATGAATCGAGGTAAATTATGAAGCTCGAAACGAATTAGAAAAATATAAGTAGATATTGAAAAAAAAATGTGAATTAGGTTAATGACAAGGTAATTATAAATTGAATTTACTTTAATTCAGTAACCGCACGAGAGTAATAAACACGAACACTTTGTAAGCGAAGGTTTTCAAAACATATTACCATCAACGTTTCTTTATTATTCTATGACATATTCTTGTGTGGATGTTTCAGCAATGGAAACTCGCGGTATTACAATAATACGTACTAGTGTAACTGTAATATTTAAATACCTAATTCGGATTAGAAATGTGCGTACCAAAAGGCTTCTGGAGACATTTTGTATAGGCGAATATCCTCCTTGTTGCCATTTAAAATACAAAATGACTCTTTCAAAATTGATTTCCGCTTAGATTTGTATAAAACAATTAAACTATTAAAACTTTCGTGAGACATTCCACTATACTACTTATAAACTTATACTCAGTGAGCGACGGGCCGCGAACGCGCTATAGTACCGTTCCCACTCACCCTGAAGATGAGCCCCTGATGGGCTCGAAACTAGTCGGTACTGACACCGATTTACATGTGAGTTAAGCTGTTTTATAAGTAGTATTGTATAAAACAACTTCATCTAAAATATAAAAATGAATCGCTGAATGTGTTGCTAAGCGCAAATCTCGTGAGCAGCTGGACGCTAGTTCACTGGTTCTTTTTTTATATCCCTTGAAGTACACCAATGGTTTTTATGGAGATGAGAATTTAAAAAATAATGAATCGAGTGTTAGACTGAACGTAGTTCGCCGGAACAGCCACGTTTATATCGTAGGTCGGTGGCAAACATGCGAGTGTCTTCTGTTTTAATTCGGGGACATTAAACACACGCCAGATGCGACAAGTGCGAGGCACTCGGCGACAGCGGCGCATCCCTCTATCTGGATAATACAGTCCATTTAAAAGATCTGAATAAGACATTGATCGAGATCAACATCCGAAATCTATATTCGTTCTCCATCTACTTTAATAAATCTTGCTTATTAAATGTTGGATTGAAATTTCTCTGATTTATTGATTGCATTAATAAAAAACTGTTTTATCGTTTAGGCATTGAAGGTTGGACGAAAATTATTACATTTGTGTAGGATGGATGACCGATTAAATTGGCGATTAGCCTAGATTTATTCAGTAATAAGTATTCTTTCCTCAGAATTTTCGAATATACCGGAAAAATCAACCATGATTTATCCGTACCTCTTCTTTTGACAATCTCGTAAATTCTAAAATAATGTAGAATATTTTAATTGCAATAGATGGCGTTAGTAGTATCAAAATGTATATTGTACCGCTTGTTACCGCTTTTTGAAAATTTTTCATAGCCAGACATCGAAAATATTTTAAAATGTTCTAGATAATGTGTGAGCAAAGAGAATGTAATATAATTTTCTAGTCACTTTGAACTCCAGCGAATGTTGTTCAGATCAAACTTGGTCGAAACAAGCAAGCATGTCGAAAAGCATAAACTATGACGATGATTAGATTATCTATGGTTGGGTAAGAAACAACTCCGTTAATAAATGATCAATTTACGTATTTTCACGCATATACAATTACCTACGTTTATTATAATGCAATCAAATGATTCCTTGATATCTCTTGCTTACACAGTTTTAATGCCGAAAAGTTGCGTAATTCGTGTTCACCAGAGTTTATAAGTGTTCACCAGTGTTCACCAACACCAGAAATATATTTGGCAGGACGTACTTTAATTTTAAGAAAAAACTGAAAGATGAATAACACTGTAATAGTTTTTTCCTTTGCTTTCTAGATTTCCGCTGTTACCTTGTGTTAGATCAGACTTTTTGTCGCAGAATTATCGAATAAATGGGTTTCCGCAACAAAATAATAATTAGTTTTAATTCGCCGCAGATCATGACGCGGGAAACAACCGGAAGTGTTACGAAAATGCATGTGAGTCATCTTCCGACACCTGCCGCGATCTGATTTTTTTTCTTTGAATGTTTTAATAGAATTTAGGATTTGACCTCGCTACTTTAGACATAAACTTTCTTTAATGTCGAAATGAAATAAATTCGTTCAGTTTTAACTTGGATTTGTTCACACCGTCTCATTGCATTGAAACCTTATTATAATATTGGAGCAACATGTCAATTATCTTAACTACCACGTGACGTGTAAGATAAATCCACGAGACACTGTGTGACACGCACACGCCGGCGCCACGTGAACACACACAGACACAAATCTCCGACATAATTAAATATGTTTCTCATCACAAATCATAACCGAGAGCCGCTGGCGAGCCTGTCAAAACATAAATAAAGGCGCCTACAGACGCGCGGAGGAAATCAAATAAAGGGCCCCGCAGACAGGAAGAGCGGCGACGCGGCCGCGGACTTAATGGATTTATTTAGATGTCATTTTTTATGTGGGCGGGGGCTCGAGCTGCGGGGCGCCTGCGGGGTGCCGTGTGCCGTGTGCTGCGGTGGACACGTCGACAAGTTTAATTTTTTATTTTACTTTATACCTAGATGGTAATAAAGTACAATTGTTTAAGTATTTTATATGAAAAACCGCACTAACGTCGTAGATACTAATATGTTTTTAATACATTTATCCAGTATTTTACAAGATATAATGAAAATAGTAAAACTTGAGTGTACGTGGTCTGCAATGAGGTGCCAATTTACTTGAAACAAAATTGTGTTAATCGAAGGAAATATTTCAAAAATACAATGGTAGAAGGCTTTCCTTCCCATTTAATAGAGGTACTTAAATCTTCGATAAAATTAATTTTAATCTTAGAAGTCCGTCTCTCAATGAAAACTTATTTGAAAAAAAATTTGAATTCAACTTTGCAATAAAAACAAAATTGGATTTAATTTAATTAAAGACGCAATAAATATTTAACTATGTCCATACTATGACTACCGTAATAAACGTAAGCCCTCCGTTATCCCTCGGATGCGTTCCATCTCAGTGCCTTAAGCGTGTGTGCGTGTAAGCGTTACCCACACAGGCTCACCCTAATGCATTTCACACGCACACATGCACGGCCACCGCGTCCGTACACTTGCGTCGTACGCACAGAACACGGTGTGTTGGTGTGCGTGACCAGACTTTGGTATTTTGATTGGTCATGCATTTCACGTGTTTATAGCCTCGCCGCGGCCGCTCCAGTGCGGGCGAGCAATAAAAGCTATAATTTATGCGTCGGCCGGCGCCCGCTGTACCTAAGGGCTGGCGGATCTTGTATTTCACCTTCACCGATAAGGGATCTAACGTGGGTTCGTAATGCGCCGGATAAAAGTTTCGCTTCGTCTCGAGCACACGCTGAATCTTTTTGGTCTCTTTTAGCAAATTTGTTTTAAAGTTAACTTTTTTATTTATATTTTGTGAAACTTGAGTACTTGTCAATTTCTTTGTTTCACATGCCTTAAAAATTTACTAGCATTACTAAAACTATGTTTTAAGCATGGAGAATGTTGGACATTTTTAGAGCAATTTTTAAAACTAACATATTAGTACTACTAGCTTGTGATATCCGATATCTACATATTACTTTAAGACTGTTTTCATTATAGATTTCGTTTTTTCTCCAATAGAGTGCGGTAACATCGGACCTGTTACTTTCAAAGCGTTTCGTAAGTTACGCTAAAAATAGTAACTAAAAACACACATTACTAATAACTGTTACATGCCTTTTTACTTTATTATCTGTTTAAATCTAAAGGATACCAGCAAATTGGGTCTCTGATAAAAATGATACTTAGAAAGCCGAACTTTCAAAAAGTACCTTCAAACCTGCCATGTTTGAAGTCGTTTTATAACAATTACCATTAATAACAGCTATCAGTCGAAAAAAATCAATAAAAATTTATCCTCATTACAAATTTATAAACATTAAAATCTTTAAAAAAAGCGGTAAATCTAACTTATATATAGAACTAATCTTATCACGGCGAGGTGTATCGGGTGTAGTTCCGTTTATTTTATTTGATTCAGTTTTATCCGCGCCTCAATTAACATACAATCTTAAGAGCGACACGCGAACCTTTGATGTGACCGCAGATAACACTCGTTGTTTACTAATTTATTCAGGGGACGAGCTGTCCTCGGCGGTATAAAACAGTACGACTTCAAGAACTTCAAGACTTCAAGAAGCGAGTGCATCTCTTTCTCAAAGGCCCGTTTGCCCTCTTCTCTTATATAATAATGAAACCATATACCGACTCACTTTCAAATGAATGTAAGAAATCTGTTAAAATATCTAACATTTTTTTTTAATATAATTAACGCCTTTCTTTAAACGTATGGAGTGTGGAGTGCGAAAGCTGATGGGCCTTACGGGCCGTCAGTCAATGCATGTACAGCCTTTAGAGGCACCAGTCTGATTTCCGCATCTAGGCGCCGATTTAAAACGACTTTGAGTTGTAGAGCCTGAAATCAATTGCATAATGTGCCCGTTTAATTAGTCAAATGATAAGAACTCATAGAAGACGGGATCGAAGCGGATTTGATGTTCCGTCTGACGAGTAAGATGCCTGATGCCTAATTCTACCTTTATTGCGAGCGGAGGGAAGATGGTAAAAGATAAAAATGTACAATTGTACACCCTGTAGTCTGCCCATTAAATCTGAAGCAACAAATTTGCAGTCTCCAACTCAGTGGTCATCAATCGGCGGCCCGGCTTATATATCTGTGCTGCCCGCGAACCTATCGAAATATTATGTACATATTTCGAAGAACAAATCAAACTATTAAAACTTTCGTGAGACATTTCACTATACTACTTATAAAACGGCTTAACTCACGTGTAAATCGGTGT